>KN475662.1:0-41916 GCA_000787095.1 Periophthalmodon schlosseri | reverse complement strand
GAAATAGATTTTTGGTTTAAGACCATGTAAATTGTATTGCAAGATAGAGTTGATGCCTTAGCAGAGGTATCTCCAAGTTAGTTTGGTTTGACAATAGAGCTGCCCAGTGTATTGTAATAGAATTTGAATGGACACAGTTATCACATCTCAAGCAAAATGTCCTGTCAGTTTATGAAAAAACTTTAACTCTGTAGTTTAAGAGTTGAAATATCACAAGATGCCGGCTGATGGATTAAAATGTGCACTGCGAGCTGAAACTTGATTGAAAAAGATTCCAAAACATTCCAGATCTAATTGGAGTCGCAACATAAGTTGTGAGAAGAATCTATACAGTCAGCAGGACACTAGACAGTCTATGGAGCAGAAGTTATTCCTCTTTAAAAGAGCAGGCTGTAATGCGTTCAGTAATAGCTTACAAAACTCTATAATTGAACTACTACACTCAGTTGAAATCAGCGCTTACATTTCCCCACAAGGAGACCACAGCCATCCTCCGAGGTTAAATGGCTTCGTAGCTCCTATACAAACCAGCCTATACAGTGACAATATCGAGCTGCAGTTCATTGCGATTGTCACATGTGGAGCATAAATCAATTAGGAGCACTTGCACGATGGAGTTAGGCTCTGCTCCGCCCGATACTTTATTGAGTGTCCTTAAGCCCCCACTAACACACGTTTACAGTTTGTCAGCATCTCTCACAGACATGGTTGACATATTAGACCAATGTAGCGTGTTGAAAATAATGCTTACAGCCCAGGACAAACATGGTGTAAACACAAAGGTTACTCGGCACCAAGGGGGTTTGAGACAGTCAAGTGAAAAAATGAATGAGACCATAGTTGATAATCCATCCCAAATTCACACAAAGAGAAAGCGGGAACAGGCTGTGAGAAAGATGGAAGAAATAAGCCAATAAATGGGAGAGGAGCGGTGAGAAAAAGATAAAAGTTAATGCTGCAGAAGAGGTAAACAGACAGACAGGGAAATGTGCCAGTGAATTTGAATAGGACTCTGGAAGTGCATTGTAGATTTGTAAGTCGAATGAGTGATTAGAAATAGCACAGCAGCGGTGGGGATGTGTAGAAGGATGAGATGATGATGATTTTTGCTGCTTGATGTTTTGAATGAAATACAGTAATGCCTTTTCGGTCTTCGGCACATTTTTAAATTAATATGACTGCGATGTCCAGGTTCTATTACACAAAGGTGGAAAAAGAATGGATTTCCTGAACACTTTAGTTTGAAGCGCCCAGCCTACCTACAACACTCTAAACCTTCAACACATCTAAATAAGATATGATTCCCTAGCCCGATAGCGTCATAGCAATTTTTCGGGTTTTCGGGAAAATGCAAAACATAAACTGCCGATGACAGCGACACAGGTGCAGCAGGGACTGGAGAGTAGAGTGAGGCAGAAAACAAAGGCAGTGAGTGCTATGAGGCCGCCACGATATATCTTGTCCCCAAAACTGTGCATTTGTAATGAAAGATAGTGTTGAAACTTGACGTAGAAAAAACTATTTGTAAAGATAGGGTCAAAAGGTGAGATTAAGTATGTGAAAAACTGCAGGTGAGAGGAGATAAGAACTGCTCTGGGGTAAAGAATGTGGTTGAGGAAAAACAATGGCCACATAAAACTTGAATAATAAAGTTCCACTGGTATTTGTAGTTAGTTAATGAGATATATCTTTATGGCCCTGCTTCTCTCTGTATTGCTTTGATTGCAGCATTATTTCACCTGAAATAATTCTGTCTGTTGAATCCATAGACTGTATAAAGAAGTGGACTAAGTGAGTGTGACGTTTGGCTCCAGTCAAATGAAGCTCATCGAGGCTAGCAGTTTTAGGGGTGAATTTGGAGCGAAGTTGCGTATTAGGAATTCTGACCATGAGTATCGTAGCAACCAAAGGGCCAATCTGGAGTGAAGCTGTTGAAGGTAACGCCCCTTCCTGCCACCACCGCTGGTTTAGCAGGGGGCGAGTGCTTAGCAATGCTGTCAATCAAACCTGTTGCTAACGCTAGCGAGAGCAACCTCGGGGAAGAAGCGCCTGATTTGTCTGTTTTTAATGCTCATATCTTGAGTTGCGGACATAATAGCAAAATAAAAATACCAGGATCACGTAGAGCAGGTCAATACGAGTCGATGGAGCCGGAGGTTAGCTATGTCCATTTATACAAACAGTCTATGGTTGAATCAGAAGGTTTTTCTTCCCAAGTGCAAAAGAGGGCCAATAATTTTAATATAATGGCCTCTTCAAAACGGGAACACTATTTCTCACTAGACTTTTAAGTTTGGAAAATGGACTAAACCACTAACCATCAACACATGGCCTGTGTCAAATTGACTTCAATCCTTCTTGCTTCTTTTAACACCTTAACTTTGGGGACAGATTATTAACATCAGTGTCCCTCCCATCCATCACGCACATTTTACTTAGCACCTGTCAGTATTATTACTCTGTTCAGCTTATGGTGTGGAGCATATTAAGTATAATGGAACTAAGAGTATGATCATGATTTGTAGGTCCAAAGAGCACAAGCACATGAGATATCCTGATTTTTGTCTAATGTTGTGTTGAGGGTTGCAACTAAAATAGTAAAAGAAAAATTCAAATGTGGCAACTGGACAAAAAGTTGTAGGAGTGAAGACGTTTCGCTGCTCATCCAGGCCGCTTCTTCAGTTCTGGTCAGATTACTGGTGGACACTGCCTTATATCTGTCTAATGAGCAGTGAAACGTCTTCACTCCTATAACTTTTTGTCCAGTTGCCAGATTTGAATTTTTCTTTTACTATGGTTCATACCTGGATCACTGAGGGATTACACAGACTAACTAAAATGAAATATCTTTGGCATATCATCACTGCGGACTTGGCAGATAATGATGATAGTTACAGACAATGCAGGATGTTGTATGCTCAGGTAAATATTCGTATGCGCAAGTTTGGTTCTTTTTGTACACCGTTATACACTGCCCACCTCTGGACTCATTACAAAAAAGCTAGTCTCCAAATACTGCAGGGGGCTTATAATGACGCTTTACGGGTGCTCTTGAGGAGGCCGCGATGGACTAGTGTGACCGAGATGTCACTGCACGACTGAACTTTAATGTACAGTTTTATTTGCAGGCTGATAAGTCAGAGTGTGACCGAGATGTCACTGCACGACTGAACTTTAATGTACAGTTTTATTTGCAGGCTGAATAAGTCAGAAAATGAAATAATAATGTCACTCACAAATATAAGATTCAGTGCAATACGCTATCAGTCCAAGATGTGGAGACACTGGTGTGGTTGTCTTTTTAAAACATAAATGGTTACTGTTTGTATTGTCACTGTCCTTGTCTGTTTTAAAAATGGATGATGAGTCCGGGATAAAGATGAATTGAATTGAATTATGCCTTTATGAGTCCCCAATAAGTCCTTTTATCAGTAAGACACCTGAAGGGCCTCTCCGCTATCCTCCCTGTCCCATAGCACACTGAACAAATTGGAAGTCTTTCTCTCAAGGTGTAAATGCTTCCGTTATCAGCTCCACTCCTGCGCTGCCCGGACAACACAGTTTAAACAGACGTGCCAATTACTACCGGTCCAAGCTGGTGCGCACACTGTTCCACTTGATTTCTGGAGGCATCGCTGTCAGGTAACACGGCAGGCGTCCGGTGTCCCAAAGAGTATGATTTGGAGAAGAAATGCTGAGGACAGTCAAAGCCGTTTATGCAAACACATCATTGTAAATGCACTGGCAGCGACATGATGTTTGTAGTCCTATGGGAGCGTCTTTGTGCCACTGCATCCCAATGGAAATCACGACTGCTTAAAGCTTTGGTCTACAAATACTTTCATTCAGTACAGCCGCTTCTGACTCCAGACACAGTACATCTGTATTTATATAAACTGCCTTCTGGGTGTTAAGAACAAAATGAGCCCTATATATCTGGATACCACACACTTGCTATTTAAACATATGGTTAGCTAGTCACTGAACTAAGGCCTGAAAGATAAAGATGCACCGGCTTAATGTAGTATAACTAAAATTAATAGCATTGGTCATTCTTTACAATTATATTCAATTCAAGTTTTTTTTTATATAGCATATTTAAAACTACTTCAGATGACCAAACCGCTTCACATAAAAGTAAAAAAACAAAAAACAAAAACAAAAAAACAGATAACACGACATATTGAAAAAGAACAATAAAACGCCAAGATAATAAGATAATCTGTCTAGGTAGTATTAAATGCCAGGGAGAAGAGGTGGGTTTTCAGTCTAGTCTTAATCTGTGTTAAAGACTGAGAGGATCTGATGGCAGAGGGAGGCTGTTCGTATATGTTCATGCCTTGATAGTTGTAACACTAGAAAGAACCAATTACTGTTGACCAAGTGAATAGTCTGGCCTCTATCATACTTGATTATATAACATATCTTTCAGTTTGTCTGTATTCCCACCACTGACTTCACTCCAATCAGCCAAGTCTTGTTACATTAACTTTCTTTGCTCTATAATTTTGTCATACTGGAAAAAGAGATATTTTAGCAACTTCCTTTACCCAGTGCACAACTCATGTTCTCTTTTTTAAGCTGAGCTCTAATTAAAACCTCTTTAAAGTTGCCTCCTGGTGCTACCAGATGTTTTACACAATGAAGTGTAGGTGGCTTAAGGCGGATCTTTAGGACCAAACCAATAAATCAGGAAGTTGAGGAAGTTCTTGTTAGAGCTGTCTGCTACATAAACTTGCCTTCAGTTTTCTTCACCTTGCTATCTGATCAGACTATGTCCTGATATGACGTCAAATACAGTTTTCAGTTTTTTCTTCAAACGCCCATCAAAAGGCATTCACTTTGGTAAATGGTCATATTTTTATATAGCGCTTTTCCACCTTCAAGGCACCCAAAGCGCTTTACATCAAGGAACCACTCACCCATTCACGCACCAGTGTACGCTGGAGACAAGGTGGTTAAGGTTAAGTGTCTTGCCCAAGGACACAACAGCAGCATTCATCTGTGGGCGTTAGAATTGCACCGCCAACCTGTGCGTTAGTGGATCTGACCGCTCAACCAATGACGTTTATGCTGCTAGCGGAATTTGAACCTCCAACCTTTAGATCAACCTTCAGATCAATGGACAAATGCTCTACCAACTGAGCTACTGTCACCCTTTGCTCTTATAGATTGAAATTCCATGTGCTGTCCTGTCAGATCATTTGTATGTTATGTATATTAAATCACATTTAGTGATCATTAACAAACACATACAGTTCAATATTTGACAAATATTTGTACTGGTGCGTTGTATAACTTGTACGTTATACTTTTTTTCCCTTTTTTGATATGTGTAATATAAAGTGAAATAACAAATAAACAAGACTGAAGTACTTTGTGTGCAGGTAAGATGATTTAAATGTTATAAATTGTTCTATATATAAACAGAACATTTCTCGTTGACAGCAGACTTGACAGAGACTCTAGCTTCCATCATCTCTATCTCCACATGAATCTGTATTGCGTATGTGTGTGTGTGTATGTGCGCCTGCGTGTGTGTGAGCGCCGGCTTCTGCACGCGCTCTGATCCTGCAGCGGGACTACTGACCCGGTATGTGTGAGGCGGGCACAGCACCACCGAGGGGGAGGGGGAAGGAGAGGGGAGGGGTTCTAACTCTGAGCGACAGCCCCGTAACCTCAGCTGCCTCCGTGACAACACTCTCCTCCTGCTTTCGCTCACACTTCTGTCATTTCAGAACAGTATATGCCCATGTTCAGAAATATGTCACTGCACAACAAATGCCCTAGCTAGACAACAGGGGACGCCGTGAAAGCAACTGTCAGGGATGGCTTACAATGGCTTACAGGGATGAATGTTTCTTCACAGACCCCCTGAGGCAAATTTGGGTCCTGTCTTGTATTGGTTGATAGATTTACAAATTGAGTATCTGAATGAATTAGGGGCTACTTCAAAGACTGCCTGAATATCTCACTAGCTTGTTAATCATTGATACAGGAACATTTAAAACAAGATCACATGACTGTATAAGTCTAAGGGCTGGCCGCAGCAAAACCGACACGGGGAGAAAGGGCTTTTGGCTGTTTTGCTTCACAAAAATTGAATGTATTTCAAGGACAAGCAAAATTGGATACTTTGGTGCCACAAATGCAGTTTAATAATCTGGTAACAAACATCTACACTCACACCTGCGGTTGTTTTTAATGTTTTAATGTTTTAACAGGACTTATGTACTTGTTGTTGTGTGTTTTGTTTGTATTTTTTCTGTATGTTGAACAGGGCACCCATGAAAAGCAGTGTCTAAGTGGTCTCATTGGGTCTGGGTGTATTTTTGGTACAACCCTGTGGATTCAGCATTGTAATAAAGAAAGGGAAAGTTGCATTATTTTTTGAGATACAAGGCTGTTTTTTTCTACATAACATAGCATCCTTAGGGGAAACATTATTCTTAAGTAGAATAAAATATGATGACAAGGAACGGCATGCTCCAAAGTCACTGAAAATGAAGTTTTAAAATGCAAGTCAAAGAGAGCAGCAGAAGTAGTGATACATGTAGGTTAAAAGGCCCGTCCTGCAGCCTCAGAGCAGCTGTTGTCGTGACACAAACCAAAATCAAAACAGCCTTCTCCCATTTGTGCCTGGGATGAGAAATGCGATTATACTGAAGAGCACGCAATCTGCAAACTTTATGACACACCGAGGAAAATCACAGGGCTGAGGATTTACTCTGACACAAAACAATTCCAACTCAAGTCACGTGACTAGTCCCAGACAGCACTTTCTTTTAGTGAGAGAGACCAAAACAAACAGGGCTCTTAAGGCTTTTAATATTAATATAGAACATAACTAAATTACATAAAAAGGCTCTTCTGGTTAATAAAAGTTACATTTATTTGGCTACTACAGCGTCCCTAATGGCAGAGAGCATTTCTTTATTTACTGCTATTGTGAGCTGGTTTCATTGGAGACTCATTTTAAATCAATTATACCCAGCAAACGCACACACTGTTATCTACCTAGGCCTGTTTCCTGTTGTTGGATAAAAAAAACAAAAACAAACAAAAAAAACATAACTAGTTCATTTTAAACAGATAAAAAAAATAACTAGCATTCTACAGCGTACTTCCTGATTCTCAGACAGTAAAACGTTTTATAATTAGATACTGACAGCTCACGGTGGTCTCATTTGTACACTGCTTTTACAATATATCGGCACTCGGAGAAAACCAATTTTGCTCAACTACATGGAAATCAAGCACATACAGACACTTTAAACTTCACTTATTTGAGGAACAGTGGTGGAACGTAACAAAGTAGAAGTAGTAAAGTATGGTACTTAAGTATAAATTTTAGGTATCTGTACTTTACTTGAGTACATTTTTAAGTGTATACTTTTTACTTTTACTCCACTACATTTTTGAACAGGACTGAAAAGTAAAAGTATTTTTTATTATTGTTTGACATCTGCTGAAAAGGCTGAGGGTTTATTTTTAATATGGTAATAATTTGGGCAAACAAAAATATACAAATAAAAACAGAAAAAAATCAATTCAGTTGTTTCTGTTGAACCAAATTCAGTTCAAATCAATTCAAAACCACTATATTTAAAGCCTTATAAGAGCTCAAAATCTGCGCAAAATACTTTTACTCTTTAAGCCCATTTTTAAATCTACTTCAAGTATTTTAAATGTAAAATACTTTAATACTTTTACTTAAGTAGAATTTTTATATGATACATTTACTTTTACTTGAGTATTTTGTTGCTCTGCTATCTGTACTTTGACTTAAGTAACAAAATTGAGCACTTCTTCTACCATTGTTGAGAAATAAGAAAGTTGGGGAATATCACACCATGCAGTTCACATTAGTGTCAACACATTGCTACTTGTGGGCGTTATAAATGCCGCGAGATTATTTGGAACATGGGCAAGTCATTCATGCCAAATGAAAAAGAAGCTTCAGAGAGTTTAAAAAGGTACAGTAAGTTCTACTACTACTACTACTACTACTACTACTACTACTACTACTACTGCTTACTCACTTCTGTTGTCCAAACTACTGCTACTACTCCTTGTGCTTACTCACTTCTGTTGTCCAGTTGTTCCTGAGTCTGATGTTGGTTATGCACCCACAACTGCTACTGCAAAAATTGTAAAAAGTATATATATATAGTATATAAGAAGTATGTGCCATGAGAGGAAAAAAAGAGGCAATTAGGATGGATACCACTTTAATGTCATTTTGAAACTGCTCCATTTTGAGGCAACTTTTTCCTCTATACATACATACATCTAATGCAAATGTACATTGTGATGGCTCTCAGCACAGATCGGACTGTTGGTGTAATTGCTTGTGGAGTGGTCAGACGTGACCGTGGCTGTTCAGTGCGTGAGGATGTCTGCCTTGTTAGGGGGGCCGATGAAGCCATTAGCCAATTGGTGTAATGGGCAATCTGTAGCCTGGGCTTCGGTGACCCCCCCACACGGGGAGGGAGGGGCAGGTCCACTTGTTAACAGAGCACACCCGGCTTAGCTATCGCACAAGGCCACTCTTAATTAGACTGTTTGTGTAGCTGGGTCTAAAGGGAGCGACCAGTGGAGAGGTCTCCTTGAAAAGTGTGCTCAAAGACATCTGGATGACTGGTAAGACATGCACCGAGTAACAACAATGAAACTTAACGTTTAGATACCACCATAATGTTACAAATCATGATGCATATTTTGTTTAAAGGGCCTATATTATGCTGCTTTCTGATCTATGTTACAATGTTGTTTCCTCATCAAAAACATACCTGGTGTTTTGTTTCATTCACACATGTTTAACGCACAAACTCTGCATATTTAGGCAGGGTTTTTGGTAATACAGGAAGTGCTGCACTGCGTTTTTAAACTCCATACACCTTCACCAGAATCATTTAGATGTAAGTGCTGGAATTGCCAATCTCTACTGAACAAAAGGTAAAAGGTAGATGTTAATTTGAAAATCACAGCTTCATGACATCACAAGTCTAATAATAAAGGGTTGCTCAAACATGTGCGAATGAAACACAACACAACTCCAGGTATGTTTTTGCAGAGGTGACAACATTATAACATGGTGTAAAGCTCACAAGAGTCCATTTTGTGTAATATAGGACCTTTAACAGGACAAGCTTGAACTTTGAAGGCTGATTATGATATGACAGACACTGATATATATCGCAACTTAAGGCAAATTTTGGGGTAATTATTGAAAAATAGATTAATGTTTTGACGATATGCAAAATTTAAATAATGTCTATAGTAAAAATGCTTCAAAAAGAGTTGATTTGAACAAAATAAGGCTATAAAGTGATATTTTTGATACTTAAACCAATAAATATAGTTATATACATTTTTGTCAATATCGCCCACCCCTACTTATTAATGTTAAAATAACTACACTATATTGATTGATTTAATAACAATCATATAAAGATGCAGAACTGTTGCATTACAAAGGCTGTAGATTCAATTGTGTGAGATGTGAGGATGCTGATTGAGTTTACGAGGATTAATGTGTAACTAACGACGCTGCGATAAATGAGGGATACGGCCTCTGTATGAAATTAAGCCTAATTAGCACAAACCACAAAAAATTACACCCCCTGCGCCACCCATCTCTATCGTCCTCCAACCGTTTCGCCTTGATCCCGCTTCCTATGTGAAGGGCTAATTAAGGAACAAAATTGGATATGGTTTTGTGCACACTCTTAATTCAAAAAAGTAAAGGAGGGGTAGAGCGAAGGCCGACCTGGGACACAAAAGAAATATTATAGGGATGCAAGGTTAGCGCTGAGGGCAAATGGGATGGGGTAGTCGGAGTGTGACGCCAGTAAAGTGCACAACATAAAATGCCCTCTTTGCTCTTGCTAATCTACTGCAGATTCATCCAGGACGTCCTGTCTTGTTCTCAGCACTTATCTGAAAAGCACGCAACAGAGGAGGACAGATTTTATCCAATGGATCATTCTCCGACAGGCCTTAAGTTCAAAGGTCAAAGTGGTTGGGAGATTAGATGGGAGAGGACCACTTGATGTCAACATTAGACAAGTGACAGAAGTGATTTGGGTCTTTAAAGTGTGCTTGCTTTTGGGAATAGGGTTGATTCTTTCTTAATCTACAAATACTTCCTGTGTAGATCCAATAAATGCAAATTTCAAAGCTATCCCCATGTTGAGAATGATATAATTATTTTTCCCTCATAATGCCACATCATGACTAGTTATTAACGGCTCTATATTGTGCAAAATTGACTCTTTTGAGCTTTTAGCCATGTTAGAATGTTGTTACCTCCTTGAAAACATACCCGGAGTTGTGTTGTGTTACATTCACACACAGTTGATTAATCCTTTATTATTAGTCTGTCTGCATCTCCAAAGCTCAAAATGCTCTGTTCCACCTTGTGATGTTGTGTAGTGGTAGTTTTCAAGTTACCTTTAGTTCAGTAGAGATTGGCAATTCCAGGGCAGAAATCATCAAAAATGATTCTAGTGAAGGTGCATGGAGTTTAAAAAGACACTGGAGCACTTCCTGTATTACCACATGACATCACAAGGTGGAACAGAGTGTTTTCCGTTTGAGATAAGAACTCTGCTCAACTTTACTATAAAGCCCTAAAACTATTTCTATGAAAACAAAGGATTTATAGCCAGTAAGTAATTATTAAGAGGGATGTAAGCACACAATGTAATATAATCCTGATAAATGCATTGTATTGTGATTCAGTGTTGCAATTTAACTAAATTAAAAAGGAGATATTATGCAAAATCTTTTTTTTTTTTTTTTTGCTTTCTACCATGTTAGCACATTGTTCCCTTATTAAAACATGCCTGTCGATGTTTTAGATGTCATCCATGGATTTTTCATTAATTTAGCAATCTCTCCTGGGACCTATTCAAAGCCTCCTTACGGTTAGCTGTAAAATCCTGTCCAATGCTCAGCCCACAAGCCGACATCATTCATGCTCCCACTCAATTCTCCATAAATATACAAAAGCAGGATACAAAACTGACACAAAAACCCAATGCTCAGCCCACAAGCCGACATCATTCATGCTCCCACTCAATTCTCCATAAATATACAAAAGCAGGATACAAAACTGTACACAAAAACTTGCCAAACCTGAGGCAATGTGTAGTAGTTTCATTAGCGGGATGCACGCTGATGGTGTTGTGACACCGCTGTGAAGGGGGAGTGACAGCGCGGGCAGCAAAGGGAGGGGGGACTTGGAGTGTCAAAAATGAAAGTGAAACTAATAAAACGTGTTAATGAGTTGTTTTCAAAAGAATAAAAGGTAAAAAGGCGATCTAAATATCTTATGTGTTAGCAGTTAAAACCTCATAGAAGTAAAATACCCCCTCTTTAATTACTAAATAAATGTGAAACTAAGTTAAAAATCCTAACATACAAACTGCAGTGCCACCTCTTAAGAACAGAGAAGACCATCTATTCTACTGTTTAAATAACAGAAATGGAAAACTATTTGAAATGAAATTTGAAAGAAGCTAACCCTTGCCCCAGATCATGATGTCAATCTACAGTCTGAGTCCACTCTCTTTATCCCTCTGGTTGAGCGTGTAAATCCGGGCTTATACCAGGTGCAGCTGTGGACGGGGATCACACAGACTGTAATGGCTGCCCGGAGGCTCTTATGACCGTTCAGAGGGATTCTGGGAGAATTATATCCAGTGACGTGCTCCCTGCTGTGGGCAAAGTGGATGATAATGGACATGCCAAAGAGGTTAACAGCAGGCTTGGGTTTTTGACATGGCCAGACCCATAAAATCAACACGCCCCCTGCAGTGTTAAGCTAACGCAAGGGTTAACATGCTCTTACCATCTGACTTGAGTGCAGACGCTCAAAAGTAAAGAAAACACATTTGGATGGGTAACCAAATGGAGATACTTCAGTCGGCAACACCACGACAACGGTGTGTGTGCAAAAAGATAACACCCCTCTCCTCTCTCTTCACACACCAGTACATAAACACAAACGGCAAGAGCAGCTAAACTAGGCCACGCTAGCTGGACTACTGGCCTTGTTTTGGAGAACTATGCAAGACACAACAAAGCATCCATTTAAAAGTTGTTTACCAAATGGGAGGAGTGGAGCTGATCCCAGTAACCATAACTACAGGGTTTTACCGGGTGCACCCTGGATTAGACATATATCGGTTGATTGATATATCAAGACGATATTTGGACTTTATGCCTTAAATGTCCAGCATAAGTCAATATTTTGTTTTGGTCAATCTGCTGCCTAAAAAATACACACAAAGCTTTATATTATCACTTTAATACAAAGAGATAGCTGCACAAAACGTGACTACACAGCTCTCTTATAGGTAAAAAGGGGCTTGAGGGAGTTTGTAGTAAATTTAAATTACATCATTTGGGGGAAATAATCAAAATCGGCCCAGCATATCACCCCAAAAATATCGGCAGAGCTTATCGGCCATCGGTTGCTCTGTATTCTAAACAGTCAGTATCGGCATCAGCCATGAAAAGGCCCATATCGGTTGATCTCTATCCTGGATAGTAGTCACTGGTAAGTTGGAGTATTTATATTTAGGGACAAGGTTAATCGTTCTCTTTTATATTCGTAGGCGAAATGAAATGTTACCAGTTCATCATAACTTATGCACAATGGGACGAGCCAGGTACTCCATAAAGGAGGAGCACCCAGGTAAACATGCTATGCTAACTCAAAATCACTTTATTCACATTTTGTATGATGTAATTAGCAAATCGCAAATCCGGTGATCCTCTGCAAACATCAAAATGCCTCTGTCTGTTGTGGGGTCTTAGCTCTGGAGTTTGGACCTCTACCCAAATGCACTAACAATACAATAATATACTTTCACCACCACTAGACTGTTGGCTTGGTTAACCCATGTAACAGGAGCATGTGGGGAACGTAGTTAAACAGCCCCACACAGTCTGAATAAACACACCGGTTGTAAGTGAAATTTTGTTTGACGACTCACAGAGATAATTACAATACCTCTGACAGATTGCCTTGTTTGGATTGGGTTTAACAAGCATTCGGGAAAAGAAAACTGCATGCCATTTACAAGAGCTGGGAGGGGAACAAATGCTAAGACCAGAACCAGCAGTTTGTAAGTTATTTGTGACTCTGTGTTTTGACAAGCAGAGGTTGTGCGTTCATGTTTTATTCACCCCAGAAATGTGACTTGGGTAAAAGGTGTTCAGCAGCCTAAGCTGTCGATCTTGGTCATTGGAGACAAAAATTGAAATTGCATTAAAAGTACAGACATGATTTGAAAATATACATGTTCTTGGTTATATTTAAAAATAACAAATACATATGTGTGTATATATATATATATATATAATTTTCTTGTACTATTTTAAGTTTTATTATTGCGTCTTGAAAATACAATAAAAATCAAGCGTTCGTACCATTTTCTTGTAAATCTACAGACTGAGACTAGCAAAAGTCCCTCCTTGGCAGAAGTAATGATAGCTTACAGAAGACCCACACACACAGTGCATCGAGTGTCCACGGAGCAGACAGTGACAGGTCAGCCCACAGGCTAAAGCACAGGCCTACATAAACATGAGTCCTCTTTCTTTGGTCCAGCATTGCTCTTGTCTTGGAACAGCCCTGACAGGTCGATCGTAAGCATGGCTGGGTGCTCCTCTTTGTGATATGTGTTGTGTGCGCATATGTGAGTGTGTATTGACGAGTATTCATCACATCGTGGGGACTTAAAATCTATATACACGTTCAGTTGATGGAGACTGGCCTAGCGTATAGGGACAAAAATCAAGTCCCCAATGAAAGGGTGGGCAAATGAAAAAATGAAAATCCCAAAAATGTTACGGAATTATATGGATAACGATGTACACTCCATACATTTTAACAATGCATCAGGTGCCAAAACATGCCTGTAAATGTCTTTCATTAACCATAAAAATGCTGAAATATCACTTTATACATTACATAGACGTTTCTTCAATGTATTTTTATTCAGCCCTTTTTGCTGTCATTTTAACTGCTTTAATTTTAGACAATAAACTCTCCAAAACAACAACTGCGATGTTATCAGTGTTTCAATATGTTTTCCATCTCTATCCCCACAACGTAATTTCTTTCTTTCTTTCTTTTTTTAATTAAAGTTCAGATTGGTCATAGGGTTTGGGTTAAAGTTAAGGTAATTGGGGTTAAGGTTAGCACCAGTCTCCAGGAAATCAGTGTATGTCTATGTAATATCCCCAAGAAGCATGGAAACCAAACCTGTGTGTGTATGTAAGTGTGTGGATTGTGTCCAGCGGCCGTGGTGCTTTATAGCTGTATGAAAGCCACCCTTGCTCTCTGTGTGGCTCCACTGGATTGGCTGCCTGCTGAGTGTGGTCAGGCCTGTCTCCGCACCAGGGCGACCCCACGCAGCCTCGTCAAGTGAATACCGGATGAACCATGCTGCTCCCAGTAGCTGAGCAGTCATCACAGTGTTTCCGTGCACATTGTAAGGGTTGCGTAAGAAACTATTTTGGAAATGTTTACTTCCATTTGCAAATGTGTAATAGTGGAGGATTCAAATGCTCCTGCTGTGTAGTCTGAAATGCAGTTTTATAATAATTGTAAATGAATATAATTAGAGACAGACCAACATTTGGCCTTTTTAGCGTATCGGCTATCGGCCTTAAATCTCCATAATAGGCCGATTTGTTTTGGTCAATCTGCAGCCTAAAGAAAACACACAAAGCTTTATATTAACACTTTCATACAAAGACATAACTACACAAAACATGACTACACAGCTCTCTTATAGGTTTGTGGTAAAAAAGGGGCTTGAGGGGAGTTTGTAGTAAATTTAAACTATAGAATTTGGGGAAAATAATCAAAGTCGGCCCCACATATCGGCCCAAAAATATCGTCAGAGCTTATCGGCAATCGGTTGCTTTGGATTTCAAACAATCTGCATCGGCCATGAAAAAACCCATATCAGTCGATCTCTAAATATAATAATAATAGTACATCAGACTTATATAGCGCTTTTTTGGACACTCAAAGACGCTTTACAAACGATAGAGGCAAAAGTAGGAGACGACGGAGGACATCATGGGGGAATGCCAGATTGAACAGTTGAGTTTTTAGTTTTGATTTGAAGTGCTGGAATGAGTCCGAGTTCCCGATGGGTTGTGGGAGTGAGTCCCAGAGGGTGGGGGCAGTGGCTGTGAAGGCTCGGTCCCCCAAAGTTATATTGAAGGATTACTGGTGTAAAAAAAAAAAAAAAATAGTAATAATGGTCAATGGTCAAGTATGAAGTTAGTCTTAGAAGCTAGAAGCAAGTGAATCTGATGTCTGTAGATGTGTATGGGCAAAAAATAGCAAATTTTGAATACTGATTAGGCCTACTGACCTTATTCCGCCCCGCCCACTTTTGCCGTAAATGCGACCAAACCACACTTTCTTTGTGGTGGCAGGTTAAACAGGAATCCCATTCATTTCAATTGAGAATTTGAGAAAAGTTTTGCCGCTAAAATACGATATAAAATAGGCTCATTTGTGTAAACATTCTAAGTTTAGCTCTGGGAGGCTTTTAAACAGCTTTGTCCCTATAGAACTTATTTGCTGTCAAGATTGGCAGCCCCATGCAAAATAATACAACCTGAATGTCAATGGCGGCGTCCACGGCAACTTCCAGAATAAGGTGAATACGGTTTACAATAAAAATGCTAATTAAAAATTAAAATGAAAACAAAAATACATGCTTCCAAATTAGGATACAAAGTACTGCACTTTTCACATTTGTCTGACACTTAAACCTCAACTAATAAACACATTTCTATTGGACTGAGATAATATTGTCTGTATCGGGATGAACCAAAAAACGCACGAGCCCATTCCTATCTGTCTTATATTCACTTATGGACAGATATATACTTACTTGTTAAGACAGGACCAGGACCACTACTTTCATCTCTATGCTCCCACATCTTTTTGAAATTTGAAAAAAGATTTGCTTCACGTTTGAAAGGAATCCTACATCTCCTCTCTCCATCATCCTCTGAATAAAGATCCCGTCTTCTGCGGCCTGGACATTGCATCCGTCTACGTAGCATCGCTTATTGTGTGGCTGCTTATCTCACGCACAACAATGAAGCCAGATGCCCCGGCCGATTAAAGCAAACATTTGATGAATTTCAGCCATAGTGAATAGCCAAACATGAGCTGAGCCTAATTATAAACCAAAATGGCCATGTAGCAGTCCAAAGAGAGGGAAATCGTAATTCTTCAAGCAATTTACATGAAGATGAGACAAGGTTTTCAACAGTGTTTAAAATTCGAGTCACCCTTTGTAATTGAGTGTCACTGGGCTGAAGCCGACAGCTCACTGCATAATGTTACTCTGGGATTGAACTCGAAATCAATGCAAAGTCAACTGGACTATTAAGATGGGCATGTACGCTGACGGTCAGTCTACGATTACATGCAGCAGCTGGTGGATCATTTTCAACAAACATTTTGGTCCACTTTCACTCATATAGCCCATTCAGTGTTATTCATTTATAACGTAGAGCTGCAGCAATTCATCAAAAATAATCGTCAACTAATAAAATGATTGTAATTTTATTTTGATCAAGACTTTTTATAACAAAGACCAAAATATCAAAAACAGGACTATTTCAGATATCCACCAATAACACACTTTTTGTAAATATGTTCTATCTAGCTTTCAGTCGCCATATTTAACTTTAATTTGGTTGAAAATGTATTTTGAAATGTGCAATGATGAAAAAAATCATTGCTGACTAGTTGACCTCTAAAATCGTTAGTTCCAGCCCTATTATAATGAAGCTTAACATTTATGTTGGTTACTATGTGCAGCTAATCTCTATGATATTTTATGCTGTTTTCTACATTTATTTGTTTATTTGACCTAAGACACTTTAAGTATGTTTTTTTTAGCTGATACCATACAGATGTCCCTGTTATTATTTTTAATTATGTTGGCAGGAGACCTAATCAAGAAGAAATAATTGCTATGCACATTGTCATACAAAATCTGCTTCCATAATTTGTCTGTGCACAGTTTGAATAGAGCTTCAGCCGTTCTTAAAACAGCGGAGTAGCTTACAAGAGCACTCAAGGCAGCAGACAGTAAATTAATGATGCTTAAGTAAACTATGGATTAATTATAGATAGTCCAGTGTGTCACTATAAGGCTCATATGCATATGAAGTGTCCTACCTGCAGCCATCCTTCCTGAGTCAAAGTAAATAGCTGACTGACAAAAAACAACTGGCTCACAGACGCTCTCACACATATTATTGCCCTTGAGAAGAAACCAGCCCTGATTAGGGTAAGTTAGTCTGCCTGAAGCTGTTGCACCATCATGCCAAAATGAAAGGGCAAAACATTCACAATGCCTTGCTTGGCACACTTCCCAAATAACATGATGTATTAACTGCTCATGAGCTTTGTCCCCTACAGCCATTTATTAAATAAGATGTCACAGACCTTAAGTAGCCTAAACCTGAGTAAACAATGTTGAAAAAATGAAAAGTGCTTCACAAGGGAGGCATGAGTTGCAAACTGAAATGAAAACAGCTGCTAACCCTTTGATTTTACACACAAATGTTACCCTGCTAGTCACATGGTCTTAATGTTTTGTTTAAGCTACAATACAACGAAGAAACGTGTATTATTGTGACAGGTAAGGAAGGTGGCACACAAAGAGATCTACTTCAAAGTGCTCTGTAACGCTCCGTACAAGATTTGCATCGTGAAGGCAAAAAATGTTACTTAAAGCCTTCTGAAGTGGACCAAACATAAACTATTAAAACTGACGATGTCTGTCAAAGGACTTAGAGGAAAGTAAGGTAGCCTATCGGTGTGGCACGAGACACGAGTAGATTTCGGTTAATAACACTTTACAACGAGATACTAGAACGCTCCAAACAGGACGTGGATAAAAGCGCTCTTACCGTCCACAGCCATTCCCGGTCTGAGCGTGTACCTCTCCGTGGTGTCAGCAGGACTCTATCATCCTTGTAGAAAACGGGGAAAACGTTCACGTTACGAGCCAAACAGTGCGTCCTCGTCTTCTTTAATTACTACAAATGAGTGTGTAGTGTAGTCTGCGCGTAGCAACTGTGAGAAGCGGAGAAAGAAAGGATGTATCAAACGGAGTCCTCCTCCTCCTCCTCCTCTCGCGCACAGCCAGTTGTTGTCCCGGACGCTGTGAAGGGAGCCCGGGATGAGGCGACTTCTCTCCAGGCCCCGCCCCCTTGTTCCGGAGCTCGTACCTGACCGCCGCCAGACAAAAGGTCATTACGCGTCCAGAGTCCAGACCAGCTGCTCTCGTGTCTCAGCTGCACGTCTGCCCACTACACGCACATGTTATTATGTCATCATGGCGTGGCATCATTTCACCCTTTCAAGGTTTATCTGATGTCTGAGGTCAGGTCCATGAGTCAAAAACACGAGTCCTACATAGTATTATTTCATATACCCCTAGTCTTATTTTGTTACATTAAAACAAAACTTACAAACACAAAGAGCTAGAATTCTAATATTTCTTGCATACAGTGTTAATGTTCTTTATGGCATGAAAAAGCTTCAATAGAAAAAAATGTACTTTAAATGTTGTATATGACTGATGAGTTCTCTTTAAGGGTGCATTTACACTTGTCCTGGTTTGAGACCAGCTTAGCCCTGATGTAGACTCGGTCTGGTCCTGTTCTAGTCCTGTCTAGTTCAAGTTTAGTCTCAATTTTGGTGTTTTGTATGCGCAACTGTGAACGCATCCTACGAAGACCTTTTTAGAAGAGCCCTTGTACAGCAGTGAATAAAAGTGCATGAGTATCACTAAAAAAGCTGCTCACTCCTAATAAAAAGTAGGAGAAATTCCCTTCACGCTCACAATCCTCCTTTTTTTAGCTCTGCTCCACTTGTCTGTCATATACTTCCACAGCACTACTTCAAAGAGCCATATTTCTGAGGTTTAGTGTGTCTTTTGCAGTGTGTCATCTCCAAACATATTCAGCTAATTGATTCTGCTTCCTTCCCAATTCTACATTCAGACGACTCAGCACTTGAGCTGCACTTTTCCTACAGTTAAAGAAGTAAAATATGTTCCCAAAAGACTTGAGAGTGAGTCGAAGAATTTGAATGCGCCGGATCATCAAAGTGTGAACAAGCAGACAGGAAAGGGCAGAGAGACACACACACACTGTTTCTCTTCATTCATCGCTATGGTTTATTTACGACTCAACTTGTAAGTACTCTTTGTCTGGCAGAAGTACTTTGTATCATTAATTCAGAGGATAGACAGTGGTGAAATATACATGGGACTGGAAGCAGACCTAAAATGTAAACAAAGGAGGTACCTGTCTTTTCCTATTGATTTTGTTATTTTAATTTTATTGCATGTTTCAAATAAATGATAGCAGAAACTGTATTTTATTTCCAATTTAAAATAAAATGATCTGCTATTGGTTATTACACGGCAGTTTCCAGATTGACTGACTCATTTAGCAATCTTACAACAACTGCACACTGGCGGAGATGCACTGTGAGAATGGGTACACATTGATCAAGAAAGAAAAAAAATATATCAGAGGGCAAAGCACATTCCCTGGCCAAGATTACAAGTTTCTCCAATACTTTGCAAAGACGTGAAGTCTGGGATTTTTCTCCCAGAATTCAAATGGGTGAGCTAATTGGGACACGCATGGTCCATTTGTGTCAAAACAATAGAATAAAAATTAAACAAAACATAAAAAATAAATAATAAGAACACAGACTAACATTACAGAAACATGTATTCATCTTCTTTCATTGTATTGGGCCATGGAGGCAGCAGTCAGAGCAGGGATGCCCAGACTTCCTCCTCCACACACTTCCCCAGCTCCTCCGGGGGATCCCGAGGTGTTCCCAGGCCAGACATAGTCTTCCCCAGGGACTCCTCCCAGTGGGACATGCTCAGACCATCTCCCCAGGGAAGAGTCCCGGAGGCATCCGGAACAGATGCCCAGCCACCTCAGCTGGCTCCTCTCAGTGTGGAGGAGCAGCCCCTCTAATCCAAGCTTCTCCGTGTGACTGAGCTACTCACCCTCTGCTCCTCTCTAAGGGAGCACCCAGGGGAAAGCTCATTTTGACCGCTTGTATCCACGATGTCGTCCTTTCAGTCATTACCCAAAGCTCATGACCATAGGTGAGGGTAGGAATGTAGACCGAGCAGTGAATCCAGAGCGTTGCCTTTTGACTCTGCTCCTTCTGCTCCACTAACTTGTTTTCGTCATGTGAAACCCAAACCCTTCTTAGTGCTGCCTTTCATAAGAGAGATTTCTGTGGTACATAACAGTACTTAAGAGTGTACACATCTTGAAAAGTTACCCAGTGCTTCTTTAAGGGCCTTAGTTGGAGCTGAGTGTCACATTGGCAAAGTTTACCCAATGGGATTACAGCCGCTGGGAGAAAAAAGAGAGAAAAGGGCTGCTGAAGACTTGGACTAACCCTGTGTGCATCTAAATGCATAAAAACAGGCCATTCAAAGAGGGTGGATTTCAATGGAACTTAAGAGGCTCTCGTCTGCCTGTATGTAGTCAGTGTGATCCGAACCAAGCAGCTCTTTCAGGTTCAAGTGAAAAGCAATCTAATGAATTCCCACAGGAAGCTATTTACTCAGCTGAGATGAGTGTGGATGATAGAGAAGGATCCACTTTATAGTGTTAAGTTGTGGCCCTGAGCTGTTTTCCTAATCACCAACCTGGGGGAGTTTACCATGCTTCTGTAGAAAGCCTGCGTCCCCTTTAGATTTATTCAGCGCAAAGAGCAAAAATATGACAGAACCCATTTAAGAGATATATTTCCCTGCCACTCCCTGCTCGTCGCTTGCACGCGCTCCTCTGCAGCCTCTTGTTTGTGCTTTCTGTGTGTTAATGAGTGTGTCTCCAGTGGCGATAGGATACACCATTGTCATCGTAGTCTTTCTTGCATAGTGACTTCACTCTTATGCAAATCACATCTATCTGTTTTGTCAATCCAGACGTTTCAAAACAGCATCTTGATCTGCTCAAGATGTGTTCATAAAACCATGTCAGAATCCAATGTGCAAATGCTGTCCTCTGTGATCAAATGGCTGAATGATTTTGTTTATAGCTGGAATAATAAAAGTCATATTCTAGAGTGTCACTTTTAAAAAACACAATATATTTTCACTACTATATATAACATGCAGATATTGCCACTGACTGCGCCCTTGAAGTAGTCCTCATGAATTGCTAAACCTGGCCTACACCTTAGTCTTGGCTTTGATTTAGACCCAGTCACGGTCCAAGTATTGACTTTAGATAATCCTGATTTTGACACAGTTATGTCCATTGGAGGTTGTTCTTAAAAAGACAATTCTCTTGATATATAACTGGTTTTATACACTGATTTTCTGCTTGTCCAACATTATATGATTGGCTTACTCAGCTGAACAAAACAACAAATCAGTAAGGTGTCATTATCACAGTCTTAAAGGGCCTATACTACAATATCTTCTGATCTGTTATAATGTTGTTTTCTCATCAAAAACATACCTGGAGCTGTGTTTTGTTTCACTCACACATGTTTAACACGCAAACCCTGCATATTTAGGCTGTGCTCTTTTCTCAAACAGAAAACACTCTGTTCCACCTTGTGATGTCATGTGATAATACAGGAAGTGCTTCACTGTGTTTTTTAAATTCCATACACCTTCATTGGAATTATTTGGATAATTTCAACCATGGAATTGCCAATCTCTACTGAACTAAAGGTAAAAGGTAACTGTTAATTTAAAAAGTACCACTTCATGACATCATAGGTGGAACAGTGCATTTTGAGCTTTGGAAATGTAGACAGATTAATAATAAAGGGTTACTCAAACATGTGTGAATGAACCAAAACACAACCTCAGATATGTTTTTGACGAGGTAACAACATTATAACATGGTTTAAAGCTCACAAGAGTCAATTTTGTGTAATATAGGACCGTATATATATGAAATTAGTTCTGCCTTTCACATGTTAGTTGTCACGCCAATTATATATTTCATCTGCCAACTTAACGACATGGTTTATGGCAGTAGGAATCACATTATTATTCTTCATGCACTTCAGTCAAGGTGACCTTATAAGAGCATAGAGGCACGCTGCAATTAGGCTAATGAATTATTTCCAGACCTCCTGCCCTCCGATCTGAAATGTTGTTTTTATCAAATCATTAACATTCTAAACATCACATATTTCTGTTTAAAGTTCTTGATGTGGTCTCATTACTTACTGTTTCCATATGGATCAGTGCTATACCTATTGCCGCATCTGTCTCCCTCTGGTTGGCTACAAAGAAAAAGCCCTGTTGACCTGCTCCTGTTGTTGCTTTTCATTTGTCTGTGGAATAATGTCTGCTGTGTAATCAAAGCTAAATAAATCATTAGTAATCCTCTCAGACAAAGAAGTCAGGCTTTGTGTTCAATGAAAGCCTGTGACTAAGAGATGATAATTGGGTCCAGCATGTGCGCACTGGTGAAATATGGTCTTGTCCATGTTCTGTTTTCTATTTTAGCATGTGTCTAGTGATAAAGAAAATGTGCTTTTGGCTTGAAATTGTAAGAGATCCAAGAAAATATGTCTTTCATCTCATATCTTCTAATCACCTTGCAGACCGCTTCTTCTCATTTGTCTTCATTTTGACTGCCAACCCAGCACCTGTAGAATTCCCTTTGCTTCCACTGTCAGCACCATCTCAAACTTGCCTTTGTTTCAAGTCTATGGGTGCATTAACATTTGCACAAACACCACATCAAAACTGGGATTAAACGCAGAACTAAACTTGGTCTATACCAGGACTAAAACCAGACCAAGCAGAGAATCAAACTGAACACATCCTAAATGAGAAATTCTTACTCCATCCATCCTCATTAATAACTTAAAGGTCATATATTACACAAAATTGACTCTTGTGAGTTTTAAGCAATTTTATAATGTTGTTACCTCCTCAAAAACATAACTGGAGTTGTGTTTTGTTTCATTCACACATTTTTAAGTAACCCTTTATTATTAGTCTGTCTACATCTGCAAAGCTCAAAATGCTCTGTTCCACCTTGTAATGCCATGAAGTGGTAGTTTTCAAGTTAACAGCTACCTTTTACTTTTTGTTCAGATCGGCAATTTCAGAGCTGAAATTATCCAAATGATTCTAATGAAGGTGTATGGAGTTTAAAAAACACGGTGAAGCACTTCCTGTATTATCACATGACATCACAAGGTGGAACAGAGTGTTTTCTGTTTGAGAAAAGAACTCAGCCTAAATATGCAGGGTTTGTGTGTTAAACATGTGAGAATGAAACAAAACACAACTTCAGGCATGTTTTTGATGAGGAAACAACATTATAACATAGATCAGAAAATAGCGTACACATAACAGTAAACATTGTGCATACATATAATAACTTAACAAACTTACAAATGTGTAGATAGATTTTTTGAACTTTTAAGTAGCATTGATAGAGAGTTTCTACTTGTGATCTTTTTCAAATTCCCAGCTATTATGTTGTGTGTATCGATCAGCATGGCGGCAGAGTGGTTAGCACTCTCATCTCACAGCATAAAACCTCCGGGTTGGACTCCCTTCCCACCCGGGCCTCTCTCTGGAGAACTGGCCTGTGTCTGGATGGGATTCCTCTGGGCATTCCAATTTCCCACATTAATCCAAAAATTACATGTTGCCCCTAAGACATTGAAGGATAGGCCAAATGCAGAGCACAAATTTCCCTATGGGGATGATAAAGGCTAATGTTAACCTTATTCACAACTGAAGAATCACTCCATACATAAAGGTTAATAATAGCTCCTTATTCAGACACAGAGCAAAATGAAGTAACTGAAGTAAGGCTCTTATTTCTTCTTCACTACAATCATTATCTCTTCTCACATCATGTTCTGTGCACATTTTCCTTGTTAATTTCTAATCAGATCATAAATGAAAAATAAAACGGATGACTCATTAAACTGCAGATTTATGTAATGACAATTTGCCCTCACTGTTCAGGGCAGCAGAAATAATTATCTTTAATGCATCATATTGAAGTGCCCTTGTTCTGTCTGCTAATATCTGCTTTCCATTATTGGAATTTATGTCTTTCATTTCTACAGATTTACTGGTTTATATATTATAATGAATATACACAGATAGACAGATAGATAAATAGATAGATAGATAGACATTCCACATTCATTCATTAAAGTTTAAATGCCAAAAATATCAGCCAACCAACATATTTAATTACCCTCACAATAGTTCACTCAACATAATCAATATGAAATGTCGCCCTGCAGAGACATTCTCTCAGGAAAGAGGTGATGTCTGTCCTGAAGGCACAAGAAGAAAGAATCTGAATCTGGCTCAGGAGGCAAATGGCTAGTCTTACATGTGATTCAAAGTAATTGATAAATGGCTCTCTCAAGATTAAGTAAAAAAAAACAAAAAAAACCCCAAACCATCTAATTTTAATTTCTCGCAATTCTCTGCATGTGACATGGTTTAATTACGTCTATGTGACTAAGGATGTGAATTAGGCCAAGGTTACCTATAGCTCTGTAAGTAAAATGCTGAAGAATTATATAGGCCCACTGAGCCTCTGACATAATAATTAAGATGAAAATATTTAAAAGGCACACCAAGTTATTGTATCAAATATTAATATGCTACTATTAAGAGGTCATCTGACCTAATTGTACCCAAATATCAAACATATCACAGTTTTTGTAAGTATAATTCCTAATCTTTTGGGCCAATGACCTGCGAAAGATTCTGCATTTCGTCCAACCCCTTGCGCCCTCATGCGGCCATTTAAAAATAAACACCGGAGATAACGCGTTTCACAAATCTCGAATTGTATTTTTTATGTCATCAGAGACTGATACAAAACGAAACTCATTTTATGTTAATGTGAATTTATAACAAAATTACTAAAAACAAACGGGTAAATGGAAACATGGTGGCGCTGTCACATTTTTTGTTACACCTATACGTCACTTCCGACTGCTAACGGAAGTCCGTCTGTTTATCTGGCGGTGTGGATTTTCGTCGTGGGAGCAACGATGGCTACCGCTGCAAAACAAGCCCCTAAAACTGCCACCAAATCATCCACAGGGGCCACCGGGGCGGCAGGTACACCTGGTGCCCCTCCGGTGATGCCCCTGGCCTCGCCTCTGATGGGAAAAAAGAAGAAACCGTTCCTGGGAATGCCCGCACCCCTCGGATACGTCCCTGGTCTAGGCAGAGGGTAATTCATTAGCAGCATATGTAGCTAGCAGCCCCCAGAATAATGCATACGTAGTTTTGGTATTGGTATTGGCTTAGCACATATTAAACTGATGCAATGACTCTGGTGATGTATTGGAAACATAAGACTGCGATATTGATCAAATGTTTATTTTAGTGCTACTGGCTTTACCACCCGATCTGATATCGGTCCTGCTCGTGATGCTAATGATCCCGTTGATGACCGACATGCCCCCCCAGGGAAGAGGACAGTGGGGGACCAAATGAAAAAAAGCCAAGATGATGATGATGAAGATCTCAACGATACAAACTATGACGAGGTAGCTACAATGTAAACATGTTTAATCAAGTACATTCACATCTGCCCAGTTACAATGAAATTGTATTGTAAATAATTCTAACAAAACTCATTTCTTCTCTAGTTCAACGGGTATGCAGGCAGCTTGTTCTCCAGTGGGCCATATGAGAAAGATGACGAAGAAGCAGACGCGATATATGCGGCTCTGGACAAAAGGATGGATGAACGACGAAAAGAAAGAAGGTGTGGAGATGCTCGGCAGAACAGAATTGCTTTAATGCAGTAATGCAATAATTAACCTGTATCCAAACTGCTTTTAGGGAACTGAGAGAAAAAGAAGAAATTGAGAAATACCGTATGGAGCGTCCCAAAATCCAACAGCAATTTTCAGATTTGAAGGTTTGTTATAACTATCACAAACATAATGCTTGCATACAGTTGTACCAAAAGAAATTTTAAGACCAAGGGAATTTAAAATTCTATTTGACTCATATTTGAAGTTTGCTTTGATCTGAACAAATGAGGAAACATGTTTATGCCTGCCAGGTTCTAGCAAAGTTGATGATATAATATTATTATTATTATTATTATTATTATTATAACAGTTAGAGACAAAAAGGCAAAAACAGTACTTCAAAGAAATAGAATGAAATGGTAATTAAGAAAATATATCTTGCTTAACACAGGTGTATGAAATTACACTTACACAGTCTACTATTTTGCTAGTCAGTATTTGTTACATTTCATATTTCCCCTCAATTCTTTTGAAAATTATAGAGGAAGCTGGCTGAGGTGTCAGAGGAGGAGTGGCTGAGTATCCCTGAAGTAGGAGATGCCAGAAACAAACGTCAGAGAAACCCTCGCCATGAGAAACTCACCCCGGTCCCAGACAGTTTCTTCTCCAAACACCTGCAGACTGGAGAGAACCATACAACTGTGGACCCTCTGCAGGGGGTGAGTGTCTAAATACACAATGCTTTCACAATCATTACTACAAAAATTGTGTTTAGCAGAATCATAGTAGAATCAGCAGTATATCACACACCAAAATAAGTTATATGTGACTATCCCATTTGTAACATGGTTGAATGGCTTGTGCATATTTTGTAATTATAATCTATGCCAGCAGGAGGAGGTAGAATTCACATTTTCACACAAATCTGACTCACAAAACAGGACCTTATCATGAATTTATGGCTGCAACTATTATTTTGCTAACTCAGAAACACCAAAGTGCACATATCCTGTGTCATTTGGTGATATTGTGTTGTCAGACAAAAACCTCTCATCTCATGGCATGTTTTGGAGTCAGAGTATTGACCAGATAATTATTATTTGATTATTACAGTTGCATAGTTGCATGAATTACTGCAAAATGTAGAATTTTGTTCTTCATGAGGATAATATACTTATTACTATGCTACAGTGCAAGCACTTGTTGTTTTTAAGCACTTTCATTTTCACTTTAATATTCTTTCTTTCTTGTTTGTTTGTTAAACTAGCTTGGAGGACTGAACACACCCTATCCTGGCAGTATGACTCCAGGCTTGATGACCCCAGCGTCGGGGGATCTGGACATGAGGAAGATTGGTCAAGCCAGAAATACTCTGATGGATATGAGGCTAAGCCAGGTGTCGGACTCTGTCAGTGGGCAAACGGTTGTGGATCCAAAGGGTTACCTTACAGATTTGAATTCTATGATCCCAACACATGGAGGAGACATCAGGTAGATACTCTTTAATAGATTCATCTGTGTAGTTTTCAGACACACCCTCTGACTGTATATTTGTGTGTTACTAGTGATATCAAAAAGGCCAGACTACTTCTTAAATCTGTGAGGGAGACCAACCCCCACCACCCACCTGCGTGGATTGCATCTGCCAGGCTTGAGGAGGTAACGGGTAAACTACAAGTGGCTAGAAACCTGATAATGAAGGGCACAGAAATGTGTCCTAAGGTAAAATACTTTATTATGTGGCTAATACAGAGTTTGAATGAAGCTACCGAGTGGATTTACCTTTAAATTTTATACTGTTTTCTAGAGTGAGGATGTGTGGCTGGAGGCTGCCAGGCTGCAACCGGGAGACACAGCCAAAGCTGTGGTGGCCCAAGCTGTTCGCCATCTTCCACAGTCAGTTCGAATCTACATCAGAGCTGCTGAGTTGGAGACAGATGTCAGAGCCAAGAAGAGAGTCCTCAGAAAAGGTAATGAAAATGTTTTTTTATTTAATGAATGAGCAAGATTATTATTTATATATATTTATTTGATATACTCAGATTTTATTGATGAATTGGGGAAATTACTTGGACACTGTAGCTCACAAATAACAATATAGGAGTAGGTCTTGTTAACAAAGAGCAAATACATGTGTGTAAAAATAGCATGGGGTCAAATAAGGGACAAGTGAAGTATATCAACATAAAATATATGTATCTAATTGTTTTTCTGCTCCAAATGTGCGCAATGGTCTCCAAACATTAATATCAGCTGAAACATTCTGTACTTGTCTCAAATTGTTAATAGTTACATAAAAACACCCACAAAGACATCTTACACTTGAATATCACATTTTGCAGCTGTAATCCCGGCTCTTATTCAACAACCCTTATGAACTTTGTATCATTGCCCTAACACATGCACATACACATTCACACCACTTTTTCCCAGCCGCATACTCCACTGACAGAGATGGATGGGCTGTTTCCTGTAGTAGTTCTCTCTAGCCTCTACATGTTCTGCCATCGCATTCTCACAAGGGCTTTTTCCAAATGCTTTCTTTTGATACAAGCCAATGTGTTTTGATAACATTGTAGGTGGTAGTGTTGTAAATTTTAGGGAGGACATGCATGAATTAGTAATATTAATATTATTAGTCTTTGCTGAATCAGTTGTGAAAGAAATATGTAATTCAAGTTTATTAAATTCAAGTTTATTTATATAGCACATTACAGCTGACCAAAGTGCTTCACATAAAAGTAATTGAACAATCTTTACATTTTGTTAACTGTGTGTGTGGGTATTTGTTGTAGCTCTGGAAAATGTGTCCAAATCAGTGCGATTGTGGAAGACCGCTGTGGAGTTGGAGGAGCCAGAAGATGCCAGAATCATGCTTAGCCGAGCTGTAGAGTGCTGTCCTACAAGTGTTGAGGTATTGCCAGACATAGAGGATCTCTCTATTAATTGACCTATTAAGTAACCTAACGCCAAACTAGACATTTAATGTATCAATGTAACACATATCACAGAATGTATAATTTATCTCATTCAATCAATAGTGAGATAAATAATTTTTTTTTTCTACTAGCTTTGGCTTGCTCTTGCACGGTTAGAGACTTATGAAAACGCTCGCCGTGTACTGAACAAGGCTCGTGAGAACATCCCCACTGACCGCCACATCTGGATTACTGCTGCAAAGCTGGAGGAGGCCAATGGCAACACTCAGATGGTAGAGAAGATTATTGACAGAGCTATCACCTCTCTACGAGCCAATGGGGTGGAGATCAACAGAGAACAGTGGATTCAGGTACTCTAAGATTTGACACTGGTGTTTGTGTGGGAGTGCAACATGACTGATCCACACATGCGTCATTGTCATTTTAACTGTACATTTGCCAGCTCTGAGATGTTGCCAGATTGAATACCAGCTATTTGTCTGGGCAAGTTGTTTTTCGCCTTGGGCAAACGTTGTGTATTTTATGCCAATACTTTTATTGTAACAATAATAACCGATTTATCATTTGCCATTGCTTCAAAAGGTGTGTCATTTTTATAACGTCTTATTAGCTACACAAACATATATTTATATTTTAGTCATAATATTCTACATTCTCATAGTTTTACTCTGTTTTGACCTTTAAGTAAATAATTCTGAATAATGTTTTTATATGCAGGATGCAGAGGAGTGCGATAAAGCAGGCAGCGTGGCCACGTGCCAGGCTGTGATACGGGCTGTCATTGGGATTGGCATTGAAGAGGAAGATTGTAAACACACCTGGATGGAGGATGCTGACAGTGTATGTTTTACAAGTTACAACCTTATAGAAGATCTTTATAATTTGATAATGATTAATTTAGTTTTAACAGCATAATTGCTATTTCTGTTTCAGTGTGTTGCTCATGGAGCGTTGGAGTGTGCCAGAGCCATCTATGCCCATGCCCTCCAAGTTTTCCCCAGTAAGAAAAGTGTTTGGCTCAGAGCTGCGTACTTTGAGAAAAACCATGGCACAAGGTAAGCTCATTTGATCATGGCACAAGGTGTCATGTATGTTTTTAATCTTTTATACACGTCTGAGGTATAACATCTGGAAGGTTAGATCTCTTAATAATGGCACCTCTTGTGCTACTCATACATAGTGTTATTCCTGATGATTGTTGGTGTTCATTCTAATGTACTTGTTCCCAGGGAGTCTTTGGAAGCCCTTCTGCAGAGGGCTGTTGCTCACTGCCCCAAAGCTGAGGTGTTATGGCTGATGGGGGCTAAGTCCAAATGGCTGGCTGGAGATGTGCCTGCTGCCAGAAGTATTCTGGCTTTGGCTTTTCAGGTAAAAAAGAGCCCAAAAAGTTGTGTTACACTGTAAATAGTCATAACCATTTATTACCATTATTTTACTTTTTCAGGCCAACCCCAACAGTGAGGAGATCTGGTTAGCTGCGGTCAAGCTAGAGTCTGAAAACAATGAGTATGAGCGAGCACGTCGACTGCTGGCCAAGGCCCGGAGCAGTGCTCCTACAGCTCGGGTAGGTTTAAAACTAAATCAATGCTCTATCCTAAATAATGATTTAAAGTATTGCAAAACACCCCATGAGGGTAATAAATATAATTGTATATTATAAAGACTGTTGATTTTATGGTATCTATGGGTATTTGTCCTTTAAGCACACATGGCCCCTCTTACTGCTTCATTATATTGTTTACACATATTACTAAGTGATTTAGTGTATGGATGGAGTGCCAGTTAAAAGGAATGTGTTTAACTACCTATGTGTTACCACCCGGGGGATATATTGCTATCAATCTGTTTCTGTTTTTTGTATGTTCAGGTCTTTATGAAGTCAGTAAAATTAGAATGGGTTCTTGGAAACATTGAAGCTGCCCATGACTTGTGCACTGAAGCTCTCAAACATTACGAGGACTTCCCCAAACTGTGGATGATGAGAGGCCAGATAGAAGAGCAGTGTGAAAACATGGACAAGGCCAGAGAGGCCTACAATCAAGGGGTGAGCTAACCCTAACCGCTGGAAATGTTATTATTTGCCCATTTTGGACAGTCATGTTATATTTTAAATTCTTGGTTTTAGCTTAAAAAGTGTCCTCATTCGATGCCGCTGTGGTTGCTGTTGTCTCGTCTTGAAGAAAGAGTGGGTCAACTGACAAGAGCCAGAGCAATTCTTGAAAAGGCTCGTCTCAAGAACCCTCAAAGCCCTGAACTTTGGTGAGAAACTTTGCATACGTTACATCCATTGACTGTATATGAAGATATCATCATATACAAAGAATGTCACCAAACAAATTCTTATCGTCATTTGTACAACTTGTCCTTCAATGTTACTTCTATTTTAATTTGTATATTAGGTTGGAGTCAGTGAGACTAGAATTCCGGGGTGGACTGAAAAACATTGCAAACACACTGATGGCAAAAGCCCTGCAAGAGTGTCCAAATTCAGGTATGCCGTATTTGTTCTCGAATGTACAGTTTAACCTGCACTAGGCACATATTCATTCCCCTTTCTTTTTGTTTGTAGGCATCCTGTGGGCAGAGGCAGTGTTTTTAGAGGCCAGACCCCAGAGAAAGACCAAGAGTGTGGATGCTTTGAAGAAGTGTGAACATGATCCTCATGTATTGCTCGCTGTGGCCAAGTGTGTCCCATATTTAATGAATAATACTTTGCCATGGCATATTTTCTCATGAAATATTAACTGCCATGTGTGTTATAGATTGTTCTGGAGTGAGCGCAAAATCACCAAAGCCAGAGAATGGTTCCTGAGAACAGTGAAGATTGAGCCAGATCTGGGAGATGCTTGGGCACTTTTTTACAAGTTTGAATTGCAGCATGGTACAGAGGTGAGGCTTACCGACTTTAAGTCAATATTAATCTTTAATGCATCTATACTATGAGTCTGATGGCAAGTTCAAATGTTTTGCGTTTGAATAGCTTAAAATTTCCACTGAAGGAACTATGTGCATCTTTTATCATTTGTCTTTCCCATTCTCGCCCCTCAGGAGCAGCAGGAGGAGGTGCGGAAGCGCTGTGAAAATGCTGAGCCTCGTCACGGGGAATTGTGGTGTGCAGAGTCTAAACATGTCCTGAACTGGCAGAAAAACACCGGAGAGATACTAGCTCTGGTCGCCAGCAAAATCAAGAACACTTTCTGAGTTTGGTCAATAATGGATTTAAAAGCTCTGATGGACTACTGTTGGCTGGACCACCTTCACAACGTCACCCAGATTATCATCCCATTGCAATATTTTAAGTCTGTTTGTGCCCTGGATAAAGCAGCTTGGCAGTTTTGTCATCCTTACAGGGCCTTTGTTTCATAGGCACCATGTACTTGTTGTTAGCTGTTGCTTTTTAAAACATATACACTTTCTATATGTATTATGGAAATTGCTTTAGATTTTGTCCAGATTTCTCTACATTACAAAAATGAAAACTGATTTGTACAAAATATAATACATTTCTTTGCTTAAAAACTTTTTTTTTCTACATAGTTGATTTCATCTGTCATGGAATCCAATAAACTCCCAGTCAGGGCACATTAAGGGAGTTGACAGCTTCATTGCTTCATGCCTTTTTTAAACGTAAAATGTGGTCGTTTTAGTTCAGCCAGACCACACACACACACACACACAGGCACACACACATGCGCTTATGAAGTTATTTGGATGAACCTATACCCGAAAAAGTTGAAAGCAGGTGATTAATGGCAGAAATTTCCATGGAGTTGATGACACTGGAGTTTAGTGAAATTTAAAGCCAAACGGTAACAGTCCGTGACGCCAGGCAAAAGTACGTCGGTGATGTTAGAAAGATTGCTGCACCATAACGGAAGTAGGCCGTCTCAAAAGTAACCAATCCATACTGCCTTCCAAATACAAAAAAACCACCGAGCTGGAGAAAGTCAGGATGCGTCTCCGTGTTGCAGCGATGGCTTTAGACGTTTGAGGATCCCAAGAACAACATGATAAATGGTAATGACCCGGGATGGCGCAATTGAATTACGTCTTTAGGGCGCATGGAAGTGCGCGTTGAGCACTGCCCCGCTTGCTTTTATTTTCTTCTGATTTACAGTTGTTCTAACAATTAAATGCTTTATTCTCAGTGTGTGGCCAGAGCTCTATTCCGCATTGTCGTCGTGTTGGTTCTCTTGGTGAACTCTGGTGGCAAACGTAGGTGTAATTACACCGAGATCCTTGGCGCATACAGAGAGCTGATCTCCACTGAGTTGGAAAGTCTTGTGCGTTCACACTTTTATAATCTAAACTATGAATTTTGTACTATACTGTGGTGCCCTCTAGTGTTTGTAAATTAAATTCAAACATTTGCTTTATCTTCATTTTAAATTAGTGTATGAGTATTTTTTTTTTTTTTTTTTTTTAATCTTTGTAACATTTTCATTTCTTCTTTTTTTGTAGAATATTACAGCTTCCTATAACGGCTCCAAAGAGAAAAGCCTGTGTCCCTCTGTGAAGGTAATTGATGGTAGCCTAATTGTATCATTTTCAGCACCATGGACAGAGAAATTAATAACGACAAATGTTTACTTTTCAACAAATTGAGGTGGTTAATGTGATAAATGTATTTGTATCACGCGCAGGCGCCTCGTATCTTAGGCTCAATTTATAATATGACACTGTGGATGCGGTGTCAGATTGGAGGCAAACAGTCTGACCTGAAGCACTCACTGGAAAGCATGGAGCAAGTCATTATTCACAACTGCAGCCCGGATTATTTGGTGAGGAACAAGTTTACAAATTTGATTTATTGAGTAATAGAAATATTCTGATTCCTGTGTTTTTCTGCGATCAGGGTAAACAGATTTCTTGTGCATCTGTCAAAAAAATTCAAGGAAAGAAAAAAAAGAAGATACGGCTCAACAGAACGATAAAAGCTCTTACAGTATGTTGGCAGAAACTTCACAGTGTATTTACAGTGAAATAGTCTAGATGGAGACAGTTTTTGTTAAAGAAGACATATTATGCTTTTTTGTATTAAGTACTGCATATAGATCATTATTTTACATTTTCTTCATTGTAAAATGAAATATTGATCTAAAAAGGCTTAATGCAACATTATTTTTTTTTTACCTTTTCATATATGACCAATCACATAATCAATTTTTTTTAAGTTACATGTAAACCTATGGTTGTGGGCCGAGATGGGGGATAGGTAAAGTATACATTTTCTGAGCAGTCAAGCCTCAAATGCAGGACAATACGGATTACTCAAACATGCATGAATCAATCAAAATACAACTCTGAGAAGCTAATAATGGAGGAACACCAGTACCATTAAAAGTCAATTCTGCACAATATGTCTTCTTTAAAATATATATTTTAGATTCAAATGTAAAACTGTGACCATTTTATTTTCTTTTGTTTAAAGAACTGACAAATATTTTACTAGGTGCTCTATAAAATGTATGTTTTATATTTGTGTTTCTTTGCCGTTCCCATTTATGCTAAAAAAAAACCTATTATAATGGTTTTCTATGTCGTGTTTGTATTTTTTTAGTACAAGTAAAAAGCTGTAAAATAGTGCAAAATGAAGTGCCAATGTTTTAAATAAATTCGCCTCACAGAAAAATACTCTTCTAGACTTTTTATATACATATTAATTCAATTCTGCTCTGATATATGAAATACCAAAATTGTCTGCACGGAACCAATTTTATGTCATGTTTCAGTCCGGAACACACTAGGCAGCGTCCTCAAACTACGACGGACTCACGATTCAACAGAATTTTGCCTTTTACGGAACATATTTCTTACGCTTTACATGTTTAGACGCATTAACCATGGAAAACACGACTTATCTCGGATATTAGCTTAGTGTAAAGTTAAGCAAGAAGCGATTTTTTTATTATCGAAATGGACAGGAAGAAATAATCTCACTCAAAGTAGAGTTTAACCTTTGGTTGTTGTTTGATTTTGTCTTCAATTTTGATCGATAACGACATCCACTTCTATGAAATGGCCAGTAGCAGCGTGGATATGGATCCAGATGTTGCCCGGAATCTGTTTGTAGAAGGCGCTACCCTGGTGCTGCTCGGGGTCCCGCGGGGCACGGAGCTGGGCATCGACTGCAAAAGCTGGCAGGTTGGCCCGAAATTCCGCGGGGTAAAGATGATTCCTCCAGGCCTTCACTTTCTCCACTACTCTTCTGTTAACTCTCCCAGCTGTGGCACTGAGATTGGCCCAAAGACCGGCCTTTTCCTCACGCTAAAACCAAGGGAGATCCTTCTGGCCAATTGGGATGCTAAGGAGGAAGACTTGGACTTTTCACCCTCTAAGAATGAGGAAGAGGTGAGCAAGATTAGAGAAAATCTACAGGAGCTAGACCCTCATCTAGGCCCCTATCCTTATGATGTCATGAGAAAATGGGTCTCCCTCACTGACCGTCTCAATGAAGAGGTAGCCACCAAGCTGCAGCCTCTTTCCGGTCGAATCTGTGCCTTCAGTGATGTGATTCCTGAACTCCAGTTTACCCACACCAAGGACAGGGCCGAGCAGCCAAGGAACGACACGGCCTGCCAGAGCATGAGAGAGGGGTTGGACAGGCTTCCCAAAATGAAGCAGAGAGAAGGGACTGAGTTGCGGTTTTCTGTCATTCCCAAGAAAACCTACCCTCCAGGAGCAAGCCCAGCAGAGATTACACAGTGCAGCATGGACCACAGCTATGCCCTTGATGTGGTACTGGAGAAGTACTATCAGACTCAACCTCTCAACTTATTAGGTACAGTATATGACATTTACACGACCGTCATTCTAAATTCCACTTAATATTGACACTTGTGTTTGCCTTTTCTTTCAGGGGAGTTACAGTTTGCCTTTGTGTGTTTCCTGATTGGCAATGTCTATGAAGGATTTGAACACTGGAAAAGACTGCTGGCTCTGCTGTGTCGCTCGGAGGACGCCATGAAAAAACATAAAGACTTGTACCTAGGACTCATTGCAGTGCTGTACCACCAGCTCGGAGAAATCCCACCTGACTTCTTTGTTGACATTGTGTCACAGAATAACTTTCTCACATCAACGCTGCAGGTACCAAATAATACAAAATGTTCTCAACACTTAACACTTAATTATTACCGTTTTGAGTTCATAAGTGATGAAACTATGTGACAGAATGGTCCACAATAAAAAGAATAACTCCTTGGACTTGAATATAGCACCTTTGATCTACATCTGATATATGTCTTCTTTACCAATTGTTTGTTCTCTCACTCAGGACTTCTTCCAGTTTGCTTCTGGACCTGGAGTGGACAGCACACTGCGTAAAAGAGCGGAGAAGTTCAAAGCTCATTTGACCAAAAAGTTTCGATGGGACTTTGACGCCGACCTGGATGACTGTGCTCCTGTGGTAGTAGAGCTGCCTGAGGGGTTCATAGTCAACTGAAAGACATTACATTGTTTTTATAGTGCAAATGTGAAAAGGGGAAACGTTCACTTCACCACATTGAATTCAATGATCAGTGCACCTACTGCTACACGACATATCTTGCCCTCTGATATTAGTGCTGGCCTTGAGACATTTGTAATATGAAAATACATCTCTTTTTTTGATCTGTATTCAATATATTTGATGTATTGCGCACTTATAGTAAAATTAAAATTGCCCACAGGAATTCATTTTTGATTGTTTATACCTACATTTTTAAGATGGTATTCTAAATCACAACTATTTCAAAGAATGCATTTGTGTATATACTTATTTTGACTTGGCCATTAGATGGCGACAGCGAGCCGTGACGCAGCCCACGGATTTCTGATGTGGTTTTGCAGTGTTTTAACTATTTAAGTGTTGCAACTAGAGTGGACTGTGACTGATTTTTTTCACAAGCCTTTCTTCTGACAAACCACCCAAAAACATTTCTGTTCAACAGCTGGAGGCAGGAAGCTCACAAAAGCATAACAAAGTCACATGTTTTCTGAGCAGAGAGTGTGTGTAATCGCCATGACAGTGATGGATGGACCAGCCCTTGCTATTGTCATCTGCTCCGTCAGTAGATCTGATTCATTTATTTTTCAAGCATCCATCTTTCCAGCTCGACTTTATGAGTAGAACTCTCAGCTTCTAGAGACTGGAGGCTCTGAGAAAAGAAAGAATACTTCTAATATAATTATATCATTGTTAAATGATTGATTACAATAGTGTGAACGAAGTCAATTCAATATCTGTGAGACTAGTAAATCTAAAGGATCAAAGCCGTCAACCTTCACAGATATACATTTTTTTAAGTTCTACACGTTCTTTGTTGTTGGATACTTGTCTGATCTCTAAAGCTAAGCCAGATTGGGTGTGGTTAGTACTTGGATGAGACACCCCTCAGGTGTGACAGTGGGGCAGCAGTTGCTCTAGTGCATTCTGTCATTGTGTCCTTAGGCAAGACACTTCACCCACCTTACATGAATGTTGTGTGTGCATGATTTTGTCAGTATACCCCAGGGTAGGTGTGGCTACAATACGACCACCATTACACAGTATGGAATAAATTAATACTGCAAGAAATTGTAAAGCGACTTTTAGCATCTGGAAAAGTGCTATATGAGACTAATGTATTATGGTAACTGCTCTTGTTAAAGTCAAAATTAACTACAGTAAGTACATTAAGTACAATTTAAAGTGTACTTTTAATGTAATGAAAAAAAAAAAAAGGTTTAGAAAGGCCTACTTACTCAAATGGAGAAAAAAGGAGTTAGGGCTAGTTTAGTTATTAAGTACGTTGACATTTCACCAAATTTACAACACAAGAGTTCTTCGCTTTTTCACAACAGAATCTGTTTCAAGAGAAAATACTTGGCTTCATACAGAGAGCTTTTCTTAAATACATCCTCTGATCTCAATAGAAGATCAATGCAGTTTGTGGTTGATTCTGGGACCACGGGGACCCAGCACTGGTTTGTTCTTTTGCCTTTGAATGCAATGAGATGGAGAGAGAGTAGCTTGGAACACATGGTGGAAACATATCAGTGGGACGTAGCAGGAAATGTACCCCAATTATGTGGAGACACTGGAGACGTTCTGGGATGAAGAAGTGTATGCAGTGAACAAAAGGGTGCTTGGTTTTGAACCCCTTATTTAGCAATGAAATGGTAAGTGTAAATCAACTGTTAGGAAATGATAATGTGACTCACCAATAATTCTCAATTGTCTTGCATTACTAAAAACATTTTGCATTACTAAAAAAGGATTCAGCAAGTTTAAAAAGCTTCCTCCACCACTAAATAAGACCAGTGCCAGCTCTAAAAATGGACACCTGAGGCTAAACCTAAACCTAGCTCCTTAACCAAGACCAGAAAAAATCTCAGACTAAGCAGGATTAAACCATTTAGTGTATGGACTTGAAGTGCAAGACACCAACTACCAATAGCCTTGTTTGTTTTTACCCCATTGGCCCATATTGCTGTGTCTATTTCTATTTCCCCAAAACCTTTGACCCTCACTGTTCTCTCTTGTCATATTTCTAGTATGGTCACCTCTCTTTTTGTTCACTTTGGCGTACAGCTGCTGTTGCATGCTGGGAAACTGACCGCATCAACAGTGCAGAACCCGAGGCCTTGCACTCACCCTGTCAGTCATGGTTTGGCCTTGTGATCTTATTATACTTCCATGTGTGGTGTTAGCTGCTGTCCATAAACTAACACTGAGCTGCCAGTGCTAACACAAGCTTCTCTATTCTGTCCCAGTCTCCCACTCTTTTCCTCCTCCCAAGCTCGGACGGCTGTGTGCACACGGGGGAAGGAGCAGACATCTTGACCTGGCCCTGTGATGACTGTGGTTTATATTAAACATTGCTGACTGAGTAAATCTAATCTTTGATGAGAAGGAGATCTTAATTATTAATATGTCAGTGTCTGCAGACGGAGCATATCTAATAGTTGTCCAAAAGATTGACTGAACCCCAGACTATGTTTGAAGAAGTGGCGCATAACTGTATGTGCACGAGTGATATTGACTAGGCTACACTATATTGTTTTGCAATTTAGAAAAGAAGTCCCCAGTCTTTGAAAATAACAGCTTTTTATTTGTGCACAGGGATGAACAATAGGCTCTGTGCACAGCAGTACGCTAGCTAGCTCACTATGTCTTAAAGCTAACAATCACTTTTATTAAAACCATAAAATATAAACAAAACAACCTATTAAAAATCAAATGAATTAAAATAAAGACTCAACGATTGTTTTTAAATGTAGATTACTTCAGTCTGTGGCACTGTTTTAATATTTATTATTCCTCAAAATTAGCATTAGCGTTATCATTGGAAGACAAACATCTCCCTTTCTAGTTTTCATTTTATTTGTGCAGTTTTTTTTTTTGTTTTGTTTTTTGTGCAGTGACATCCACCTGCAGCTCCCTGTCCACTGCCTTATTTTTAAATATTTATTCATTTTACTTGGCAAAAACCTCAAAGAGATATAATTGGACAGGAAGCAGTGACGCTAACAGTGAGGTTGCCTGGCGCTATTGTGCACGGAGACTATTATGAGCAGAAACATAAAAAATGCTGAATAAAATTGATGAAGCCATCAATAAAAAGCAAATAACATTTTAAGAATTTTAAATGTCTTTTCAATTCCGTCATATTGTGGAGGCCTCACCTGGTGTCAGTATTTGTTGCTACATACTGAACAGACTCGTTCTGGACATGTGAATATCCCTGGTCAGAGCACTGCAGTCATTACTGTGCATAGCCTGGCCAGCAAAGCTCAGTAAATGTCTCTTGCTGATTGCTCTATTGTTCTGTTGCTATGGGCCTGTTTTAACACCCCTGTCTTCACATGTCTGACCCATGTGACCCCAATGTTTGACCAGCGCGTGCTCTTTCCCCCCTCATGAATATAGCTGTTGAGATTTGCTGAACTGGAGTATTAAAAGTCTGTATGCATAAGATTAAAATCCCTTTTGGAAACTCCATCCCCAGCAGTGACGAGTGAGCGTGTGCGAACAATACTTTGTGTTATACTGATCTGCTCAGGCGATTAGCACAGGGACTAAAAACAAAGCGTCAAGAGCTCTGTGGCATGTTTCTGTCAGTGGTTAAGTGTCTGTCTTTCAGATCATGTACAACACAAGCCCCCAAACAGCTGGCCAATAAATTTCCCCTCGAAGTGTTACTATAGCGATTGTTAGCAACACAACATTTCACAAGAAAACACGTCCGCTTGTCTTGTCACTGAGGTAATAAAAGTGTCCACACCTCAGCTATATATCTTCCTTGAAAGCTAAACTAACATTTGATATTTCATTTTGGCTTAGATAAACCACAGCAAAGACTCATTTCCATTGAACTCCCAGGCCCCAGTCTATCAGATCCCTATCGCCCACCTGCCCACAGATGACTGATCTCCGACTTCCATTTTTAGTGAATATGTGTGTTGACTTTGGCTCCGATTGGAGCGCTCGTGAACTCTGGCAGACCTTGTAGCGGCAGAGCGGATTTGAATATCTATGCACCCTGAATACACAGTCTGAAAAGGCTAATCGGCCGCCTTGATCATGACTGAGTGAAGTTTTTGGAGTTTTTTGAAAGCAGGGCCCGCTATGCCTCACACCCAGGGGAGCACAGCTGAATGGGGAGGAAGGGCGAGAGAGGAGCCTGATTGAGTGGCTATATAAAAACACTCATCTGTCAATGTTTTCTATCAGCTATTCAGGCTATTCCTGATGTGCTTTCCGGCTCACACCAATTGTCCCTATTTTTATTCGTGCCGTCCTCACTTCCCACCACTCACACAAAGCCATCCAGTGTTTGAATAATTCAGCGATTCTTGATTTATTATTCTGGCATTTCCCACAAACCCACTGCTGTTGTCTGTTATTGTCTGTGTTCAGATTATTACCTAAACGTGACATAAGTGGAAAAAATCAGGAATAGGCTTGAACTAAACTAACAAGGTCTACATCACAATATAAGGACTAAACCAGGTTGGGGACGATAGGACTATAGAACTATTCACACTTGGATTTAATTGCTTTATTTCTGATTCTTAAAGGTGCACTAATTTTTCTGACGGAGGATCAGCCTCCTGCGTTTCTGCATAGAGATATTATTGCTTTGCCCGGAATGTTTCACAGTATGGCCTTAATTAGCAGTCTTATATTAATTTAATATAATTATATCTTTTTATTGCTTAAACACCTCAAAAACATATTCTTATTGTGAGTGGACTCCCCTCTCTACAGATCTGACCTGTAACTTGACCATGTGGCGTCACCTGCTTGTCTCTATGAAGATAGAGTTAACATTGTAGGAAAAGTAATAACATCTCCATGTACATAAGCAGATGGCTGACTCTCCATCAGAAAAGTTACTTAGTGGGTTTCAAACTTTTCATACCAAGTACCAAATACCCACGATACACATACCACAGTTTGAGAAACACTGATCTAGAAGAACTGACTCTTTTGCCTCACACGTCACACACTTTTGCTGTTTTGGAAACTCTCTATATTTCATACTGGCTTGTGTCACAAACTCAGTGCTGTTGTCTGCTTTAATTTCCTCTCTCTTTCTTTGCTAAAATGAGAAATCCTCCTCCACTGGTCACAAATGTAATGCTCCTTTTAGCTTGTGCTGCCAATAAAGCGTCAGACTACAAGGATATTGTGAGCAGGTGACAGGTTTTTCCACTGCAGCAGAAGTTCATTCAAACTTATCATTAGGAAAACTGCTGTAATAAGGAGCCACTTAATGGATTTTTCCCCTGAAAGTACTATAATACCTTGCTGCTGCACTGCGTGGGATTTCTTTATGCTGCAGTGTGTCAATGGTTCCATGTTTGGAGGAACTTATCTGGAGTCACCATCCAACAGGAAATTCCTCACACTTATTCATCGAAAGCACCTCTCAGCTGTTTCACTAATGAAAAGTAGGACTGTTGAAGGACTGTAAATTCTACAACGCACAGACCCAGGCCTTGAGTCCAAGAAACTCTTCATATCAAACTGCAAACTGTATGATGTATGTGATGTCATTTTCCAGTATGTTTTAGTGCAGCCCTATATCACAACAGCAGTCACTTTTCACGATCTAACCAACAAAAATCAAACAAAAAAGCCGTCATCAATCTATCTATCTATCTATCTAT
>JACM01078333.1:0-13769 GCA_000787095.1 Periophthalmodon schlosseri | reverse complement strand
GAATCAGTGGACAAACACACCAACTGAGGTACTGTCACCCTACTAGTAGTGATAGTAGTAGTAGGTGGTAGGTGTTCCTGCAATCTAGACGTTTGGTGGTTCAATTCCTACTCCTTCCCAGATCATGTTCATCATTATTGCTATGGATAGTCTTAGAAAAACTCTGACTATACAATACTGCTTCAACTGAGTACATTTAATTTCAGTTTTAATCCACTCATTGTCAGTTTGGCTCTGCTCTTGCTAATGCTATCGAAATCTCCTAGACGACTACTGGAGATTTACTGCTGCTACTAAACCATTACTACACTTAGAAGCCATATCCGAACGATTTCTTACAGAAAACCAGAACACAATTTAAACATCATTAGACCAGTTTGAGCTAAAAAAAACCAAAACCAAAACAAAACAAAACAAAACTGCAGCTCCACAATAATAAGTACATAACATATTCCCCATGCGTCTCACTCAGGTGTTTAAAGTCCAACTGCACACTGCTCTGAATCCATCATTAGACAGTCAAATGCACAGACACACACTCTCTCTATTCAACATTCATATCAGGCTCTGAGAGAAGTGGAGGTAAATCTGATGTTTTTATTGCCCAACCATGTACTAACAGGCTATACTCAGAACGCACAGGTACCGCTACTATGTGAAGGCCACACTCATCTAAAAAAAAGATGCATTAATGTGACTGCACCCAGTTTATTCATTTAGCAAAAGTGGGGCAATTTACTCATTTTTTTGGTCCCAGTACTGATATATTGTCAAACTGGGTCAAAATGAGACCGCTGTGTACTGCCTTCATCTAATTATAAAGCATAGTTATCACCCGTGAACCAGGACATAATGCTGGTACGGTGTTTGCATGCTAGCTGTTAGCAGGGCAAAACTCCGCTCCGGCCTCTTAAAGGTCCTATATTATGCAAAATTGACTCTTTTGAGGTTTAAGCTGAGTTATAATGTTGTTACCTCTTCAAAAACATACTCGGAGTTGTGTTTTGTTTCATCCACAGATGTTTGAATAAACCTGAGTTATTAGTCTGTCTACATCTCCAAAGCTCAAAATGCTGTGTTCCACCTTGTGATGTCATGTAGTGGTAGTTTTCAAGTTAACAGCTACTTTTTACCTTTAGTTCAGTGGAGACTGGCAATTCAAGGGCTGAAATTATCCAAATGATTCTAGAAAACACAGTAGAGAACTTCTTGTATTGCCACATGGTGGAACAGAGTGTTTTCGATTTGAGAGAAGAACTAAACAACCCCATTCTCAGTATGCAGGGTTTGTGGTGAATATTTAGGATGCTAGCGAGTTAGGAAAGTGAGCACGAATTTTGGAGTACTGCAAATGGTATAAAATTAGCTAGTTGTATTTTTCACATTTTTAGACAGTAAAAGTATAAATATTTGAATACCCTTTGTTTAGGTTGAAAGTTTAAGATTCAAGATACTTTTCTGTTCCTATAGGGAAATTTCTCCTGCATTTGATCTGTCCTTCAATGCCGGCGGGGTCATTGGTCAGGAGCAGTGGGCCCATCTCCAGATCGTGAGCCAGGTTTGGTCAGGACCTCGCTGGAGGATTAGCCTATTTTGCATGTTTTAGGTATTTAGATTGAGACCTCTCTGGAGCAACTACAAGAGTGGCAGTTTTAGAGATTCTTTGAGCCGGCCATCTAACAATCACATTTAACTAGCCAGTATGGTGGTGCAGTGTTTCAGACTTTTGCCTCACAGCAGATTGGTTTTAGGTTTGTTTCCCAGTCCAGCCAACACCAATCTGTTTCTCATTATGTCTGCAGTGTTTCCCCAGTGTTTCCCTCTACACATAAGTACAATGAACTTGATTATTTTTCTTGGTCTGGATATCAACTTCTAGGACAACATCTTAACTTGTTGCCAAAAATACCCCATCTATTAATTAGTGCCAGTTAATAGACAATTTGGTTTATGAACTTTACCGGTCAGTGGTCAGTGTATTCTAGCTAATGTGCTTCAGACATAGCCACTCTTTTTCAAATCTATATTCATTATTACACTTTCGTAGCTTCTAAGAGCAAGCCAACTAAAACCTAATCTTACGTCTTCTTAGAAAATGTTGTCTAGGTGTAATTAAGCCCAAGTTGCGAGAGACCTTCATTTGCATCAGAGATTTATCAAGCCGACTTTGCAGCAAAAAGAAGGACGGGCTCAGGGGGGAATGGTGGACTAGCTGGTGTTTATTATGGTAAGCCAGCGAGGGGCTGAGGGTGCAGCCCGAGATGGAGAGGATAGAGGAGATATTGGGCTCCCAGGGGCCCCAAACCCTTCCCCCCTGTGTGATTCTTTCCCTCTGAGCTGACAAGAGGCACGCTCTCTCACAAGCGCTGGAAACAATAACATACTCAACTGTACTGGCTTGTACTGAAATGTAAATGTTAAACAAATTCAACCTTTTATTACACATCAGGACACATCTGTTTGTTTTGAAAAGTAAAAAATGTATATGCAATACTCCTCCTATCCCTACGACTTATTTTACTATTAATTTTTAAGGTTACTACAATGCAACTACTATAACATTATGCATGGGTTTTAGCTTCCTGTTTATAGGAGCCATTTAGAGCCTTTAGCACAATTTAAAAGAGATATATTGTGTTATGAATTGCTATGGAAACAGTTTGTAGGGTGAAAAAAGTTGAGAAGAAAAGTACAAAAATACAGGAAGTAGGACTGAGTTCTAAAAAAACTGAATACTTCAACCTATGTCATCAACACTGAAAATTCCATCCAAAATACAGGGACAATTTACGCACAAGGAACACAATTTCTGAACAGTTTAAAGAATTATTTAATCAAATATTGGTGTCATATCATATACAGATGAACTTTGGCCCTTGTTTACTTAGTTGTTGCTAGGTAACAGTTATAGAATTACCTCTACGTATGTCACATCTGCTGCCCGTGTCCAACCAGGAAGTGAAATTGTAAATTTTACCCAAACTGCAAAAAACTAGCCAAGATTTTTAGCAAAGTCTCGTTTACTAAGTTTTAGTTGTCTGGCTAATCCAGAATGATATCACTCTGTATTTTTTTATAGAGTTTGATATCAGTCTGGTCCACATACTGTCTGGTTGCATCTCAAGCTCGGTCAAATTTGATTGCGCAGTCAGATCCATTTGTTTCAATGACACATGAAAAGAAGGACCTCACTGGTCACCTATGATTTACAAATAAAATCAAATTTATCTCACCGCAGATTAACAGAGTTCAATGCTTCGCTCACTGATTCTGCAGAAATCCTCGATGTTTTCAGCCGCCTGTGATATTTTTTCTGATACGGATGGACCTTGTGTGTCCCTGATTGGCTAATCCACCTGTCAATCACGCCTATTTGAAAACAGGGAGATTCACCGGTGATCACACTCAGATCTTTGTAAAGTATTGAAGACATGTGTATTCTTGATCCCAGGCAAAAGTTTTAGTGAAATATGTTGTCTAACCTACGCACTTTAACTAAGCCTGTATTACTTCAGGGATTATTATTCTTTCCTTTACATCCAACGCGTTATACATTAGCCTACTTTGCACTTGACTTTGCCTGGTGTGTGTCGCGTTGTTGGGAACTTAATACACATTCATCTTCATACTGTGGGAGGCTAAATTAGCATGCTGTTATCCCATCAGGAGACCCAGAAGTCCAGGGAGGCAATCCATCTACCGATCCAAATTAGCAGCACTGATTTATAGGCTCTGGGACACAGCCAAATGAAGTGAACCAAACTTGGGGCTTAACCAGGGTTTATCTCCGTCATCCAACTGATCTATCGCACATCTCTCACAAAATGAACTTCTTTATTTGGCTGATCACAACTACCAAAGGCCTCCCATTCCAACAGACAATATTATTTCCACAACATCCTCGCATTCAAGTCCGATTAAAATGAAATAATGCTCCTAACGTGGTAATGAAAAGCAATTCATATGCAATTATGTGTTTTGTCTCTCCTCGAAAATGCTCTCAGTTGTCATGTCTTATCTAATTTTAATGAATACACCAGCTGAATGAGATTATATCGTGCTAAATTGCTATTTCCGACGTCTAACGCAGAAAAAGGGCACCGAGCTACTCATAGAAAGCATTAAGACGGTGGATTGATATTAAGCAGTGGGCGATCATGGAGGCAGTGAGGCATTCAGGGTCGCTCCGTGGAGATGGAGAAAGTAGATTTCTTCACTCGGTTCCACAAATGTTTACCCATGAAATTGCAATGGGATGGAAAGTGACAGATCAGCACCGTCGAGAAAGCTGTTTCTGTCAGGGAGCTAACGTTGTGAAAAGACCTTTAGATTGATGATGACAGCTCTCAAAGAACTATCGCGGGCACTGAAATCCATCATTACAATACATTCCTCTTTATAAAACGTGATGGACTGGTGTCAGTTTTCAATTAAATGTGTAGTGTTGGCTGTATTCAAGAAGTGTCTGTGCAGTCTTACTTCACAGCCACAAGGTTCGATTCTAGGGCTGGGTGGGGCTTGGATGGGTTTCTGTCCATTTTAGATCGACAAATGCTATTCTATACTGCAGCTAAACGTAATCCTAACCCTGTAGTAGTAGAGTCAGTACGGGCATCAGTCATAATGATTGATGACTAGTAGTGGAAACCTTACATTTGACTGAAAACCCAACTAGCAAATGTGTCAAAACTCTGATACTGAAACTAAAACTAGAATCAAAACTAGATACTCATTTGAGCAAGTATTGATACTAAAAGAGTCACATTCACGGGATAGAAATGCACCTTTCCTGAAAAGCTTTAGAATGATCTCGAGCTGTATCAGAACAAGTATATGACCACTATGGGACATACCTAGACGACTGTGGGATTACATAGGAATAAGGCCAAATGGTAATATAAAACAAAGTACTATTATTTAATGTTGAAAAATACATTCTATTGTCTAAAGAAAGAGTATTTTTCTTAAATCATCGTGGAATTGCAATCGGTATTGAGTATCGAGTCTATTCCTTAATATCAAAACTGAGTTTGAAATGGTGTTTTTTATTATTATTCTTTACTATCAAAATCAATTTTGAAATACTATGTGGAGTTTGCAGGTTTTCTAACAATCCAGTCACAGCTACTAATTTGTATCACATGTCTCTCAAATGCAGACATCTTTTCTTGAAAATCCCTGAAACATTCAGAACAAAATTTCTAACTTCTTTTACCTGATTTATAAAGTGTACTGCTTTGTTTGTTGATTCTGGCAAAAATCCCCAGTTTCTCAGTCATCTGCATTATTTTTAACTTTCTTTTTTACTCGTAAACCGCCCTGTTTGTTTTGACACAAACTGATCATGCATTTCTCTGCATCTGTCAATCACACCCTGATGTATTATGACAATACAAACGGTACACTTTTTAATTACAACAACCTGAATGAGTTTTTAACCAGAGAAAAAACATACATATGTGCATTTTGTTGGTTTTAATTAACATCAAATGAATAGGTCCCTGATATCATTTATTTTTATATGAATTTAACAGGTCCAACTCCCACCTGTGACACTTCTAAACCTGTGAATTCACCTGAGCTATTAAAACACTGTGAAGAAACATAGGTAACATGGGGTGAATGAGGTAATCACTTTGAAAACTTCCCTGCAATTTTCAACATAACAAATCCCCAATAAACTAAACTCAAAAGAGTGAAGCAAAAAGAGCAAAGCATCATGGGATATGGCCTGTGAACTTCCTCGTAATGAGACTTTGGTCCATTTCTCACCAGCTAAAGCACTTTATTCCACAAGTGTGTTATTTAGCACTTGTGGAATTAGCAGTAGCCTACCGGGAATTTCTTCAGTAGACTGGAGCTGCATTGTCAAATGGAATAATTGTGTTAAAGTGCACAGGATAGGTTTCATGTTTTTCTAATTTTTACTTGGTTTGGCTGGATAGTACTTCTGGTAATTTTTTTTTTATCATAGTTTTACATCAGTTAGGTGTCAGTGAGTGGGAAAAAAGTTGAGAAGTAAAGTACAAAAATACAGAAAGTAGAGGTGAGTTCTAAAATGTAATACCTCTACCTATGTCATCAACACTAAAAATTTACTCACAATGAATGTATGTTTCTGTGTTAGGGAAGTACCTCTGTGTATGTCATATCTGCTGCCTGTGCAACAAGGAAGTAAAATAAAAAACTTCCCCAAAATAATAAAAACTAAATCTTGAATACAATATATGTTAATGTGTTAGTGAACTTAGTAGTCTAACCTGCTTTAAGAGCTGATCTGCTCATTCAGAGTCAGGTCATGGAGGCAGCTTTCTGAGCAGAGACGCCTTAACTTCCCACTCCCCACGCACTTCCTCCAGCGTCACCGGGAGCATTGAGGCGTTCCCGGGACAAACATAGCCCTTCCAGCGTGTCCTCCCCAGGGCTTTCTCCCGATGGGACATGCCTAGAACACTTCCTCAGGGAAAACCAGCTGAAAACATTCTGTGGAAGAGGAAAGCTCCTTGAAAATAGAGATGCATTTTGACATGCTTGAGTTACAGGACACATATTACACAAACTTAGATTTTTTGAGTTTTTCATTTTATAACATTGTTCCCTCAAAAATGTACTAGTTGTATTTAGCGTCATCCACACTTGTTTCATTAATTCACCATTTCAGTTTCCCTGGATAGTTACGTCATACATCAGAAATCCAAAAGTCTCCTGTGTAATTTTAAGTTCATAAACTATCCCCAGACTTGTCAAATTGTGTTCACACTAAAGACATGACTCTATTAGCCTGGCGGTACAAATGGAGGTGTAGTTTTTAAAATGTGTTTTCCAAGCGTAGACACTTTTTTAAGTTAGAATATGTAAAATACTATTGCCAAGGTTACAAAAAGTTTACAAGTCAAGTAAAACCCCATGAATTCATAATATATTCACTTTAGGCTATGTGGCTGAATGTGGCACAAAGACAAAAGTACACATGACTAGACCAGATATATGTAAACCAGGACGAAATTTAAGAGGGGGTATTACACTTTGTTGGGGTATTAACTGCTAGCACATAACATATTTAGATCACAGTGTTACCTTTATTGCTTTTGAAAATGCTATATTCGCTGAAAATGAGGCAGTTTTGTTTTTGACACTTTGAGTCACCTCTTCCTTTGCTCTCTTTGCTAAGTCACTCCCCCTTCAGAGCGCTATCACGTTACAATCGGCTTGCTTTTCACTAATGAAACTACAGCACCTTGCATCAGGTCTGTGAAGTCATATTGTTTTGTACCCTGCTTTTGTATATTTATGGAAAATTGCCGTTCGGGAGCGTGGGTGATGTAGACTTGTGGAATGAGCTTTGGACAGAATCGTACTGCTAACCATAAGGAGGGTTCAAATAGGCCCGGGGAGAGGTCACAAGATTATTCAAACATGCATGGATGACATATAAAACCTCTTCAGGCATGTTTTTGATGAGGGAACAACTAAACCACAGCTATGCAAGGTAACGTGGCATAATAAACATTATTTTATTTTAGGCCTAAACCAGAAATAGAATGGTGAATGGAACCCAAAATTAAAATCTTTGTTTAATCAATCTGTATTCATTTTGCTCTGGTAATTCAAATATAGGTGTGTTAAACAAATCATCAATAATGCAATGCTCTTTTTTGTATCTGAATTGACATTTTGTTTCTTCAATATTTAGACACAGAATATTGAACTGTACACTTGATTTGAATCCAAAACAATTTAGCTTTCTAGGTTTTAATTCTTGCTCGCTAATCGATATCAGTGAAATCCTCTGGTGCGTAGTGGGAGGGAGCAGATGACCTGAATTGTCCGAGATAATCCCTCATTGGTTTGACTGTAGCAGAGCTGTGGAGGTAGACATCTGGGATTACACCATGTCCTGCCTCTAAACAACATGTCTGCTGCTTCAATGTACACTTCTGATAGCACTGTTGTTCGGCATGGGACACCTGCTGCAGTCTATTGGATTATTTCTGCTCTCCCAGAGCTCATCCCAACTTCCCCGAAACAAAATGGCCTCCAGCAATATATAACTTTTCACAACCAACTACTTTCTGGCCTGGAGTTTACATCGCGTTTCAAGTTTGCTTGGTTTCTAGCTTGAATACTGATACATTTGTTGTTATGTATTGCCATGAGCAGATATTGATACTTCGGAGCTGATGTCATCAACATTCCCTCGGGAGGAGAAGCTAACAGGAAGTTCTGCTCTGTCTGAAGCTCTGTTACCCCGGGCTCAGGCTGCACATGGTGCAGCTCCAGTCCAGTAGCCCCAAGTATTCCGTATAATTACAAGTTACGAGAGGAGCTCAGATCATACATCATGGGGTGCGGTGGTGCCGGCGGAGGTGCCGGCGGAGGTGCCGGCGGAAGTGCCGTGGTGATTCGGATTAATTCCGTTGGGAGCCTATTTTTGCCGGTTGCCGGAGCCCACCACAAGCCCTTTGCTCTAATAAATAAATAGTTATCGCGTGAACACGTGGTCTCACGCGTGCAGCTTCAAAGGCTGTGACCACAACAGTGCAGCAGAGCTCTGATTCTCGTGTGGGTGTCACGCCACAACGAAACCACTCCGACACTGGAGTCACAGCTGGATCGAGTGCAGTGCAATCGGATCCAACTGGTGAGCTGATTTGTGCTGTTAAACAACAGTTTTTCAGTTTGTCACTCTCACTTTGATTGTTGAAGATGAAACACCTAAACAAAATCTTGAACACTCATTGATCACAGGCCTCTGAAAATGTGTTGTTTAGGTACTACATGTGAAGTATGTGGAGTAAATATTTGGCACATACGTAATAAGTACTGAGTCAGTGCAATGATGTAGTTGTGATATGGCACTTGTTCAGTAAACTAAAAGCAGAGTTTTGTTTTTATTATAAAGGTTATGTAAGGGATAAACATCTCTATACACCTCTTAGTAAAAAGTGGTCCATTTGGTTTACATTTTATGCTGGGTGCCCTTCCTATGACAGTCTCATCATTTTGCTACCTAAGCTTGGAACTGTTTCCAGCTCTGATCATTTGAAGGTCTCCCCCTGCTCTTCACCCCTACTTCATGCTGTTCACTTACCTGTCCACTGTCTATGGCTGTTTTGTTTTTCAAACCTCTCAACCTATGATGAATACCATAAGCCAACTTACTTTTGCACATACTCACAAACTTTATAATCTACAAATGATCTACTGAACCCTCTCCAAAAAAAACGCAAATCGGCATGTTTTTATCTTTTCACATTAACTCCCATATAAGGAAAAGAAAAAAAAAAACATGGCAGCACGCTGTCATAATTACTGTGCATCCTTGTTATTGTTTATCAGATGCAGTTAAAAATGTAGGGTGCGCGGTGCAGGCTGCTGACTCGCTATCAGCCGCTATCTGTCTGTGCTATTAGGCTGTAATTTATGCCCTCACACTCTCAAGGCCGTATGCTAGCTGTGTGCGCTAAGTTTCTCCTTTCAGCTTGTTGACGCCTGTGCATTGACTGATAAACACTGCACGAGCAAATGAAGTGCTCCTTCACGCCCTCCGCAGGTGGTTGAACAAAAAAATCATACAAGAGGAATGAGAGAGCGCTCCTTGGACCAAAGGAGGTGTGAATTAAACTCAGCAGCAGCAGTAGCACGGCATGCAGCTCCAGGCTCACGGTGATGCTTCACGTGATTGGCACTTGAGTTGAAACGCACTACAACTTTAAAGTGACACTAAAAGGATTAAGAGTAACACTGACAAGAATTAAAGTGTAGGTTACGTTCACGTGACTTCAGAACATTCTAGAATCATTATAGTTTACAACTGATAATTCTGTCTGGGCCTTTTAATTGTCAGAATGCAGATATTTAGACCTGATTTATGGTTAAAGTGGGACTAAACACCTAAACCCCACCCAAAACCACATTTTAATTAAAGCTGCTAAGCTGGGCAGAACCTGGAGGACTAAAGAAAAGAGTGAGACAGAAGAAGGGGCGGGGTCTAGGTATAAGGAACAGTGTGATTGGTCTAAAAGGTATTCACACTTCAAACTCCGCTCCTGCAGTCAGGTGTTTGTAATCAGAAATACCTGTCTGTAATCAGGGTAGAGGCGCATGTTGTCACCAAATACCTGAAATTGGCCACTGGAGCCAGGACACGTCCAGTTTGATTTTTGACCACAAAGCTGCAAATATACCTAATTTGCACTGAAACTGCCAAAAATGTGTATATATGGTGTTGGATAATGCTATTCCAACACCATATACACAGTTTAGTAGCAAAAGTTGATTTAGTGTTGAGTTCCACTTTAATGTGATGACTGGGCCTGTCCTCATATTACAAAAACTGACACACAGTTCAAGTTGCAATTATTATCACCTTTAGCTTCAGGATTATTTTTGACAAGTTTGTGGAACCAATCCCAAACTAATAGCGATAAAATTCAACAATAGTAAAATTTTGTTCAAAATCAGTAAATGTTCCACATAGTTGTAAAGGCCCCTGCCCCCAGTCTGAAATTATAACATCATCAAAGTTTAGAATGTAACGTAACCTAATGGACTAACCAAGGTAAATTAGAACTGAACTGTTTCCTTCAGAAGCAACTCACAGTCATCAGTCTGCACCTCATCCCCTCCCCTGCACATTCACGGCCACACACCTGAGCATGTTGGCCATATTTGCACAGAATTAATGCTTTGCTGACGAGTGGCAAAGCAGCAATACATTAATTGAGGTAACAATATTGACTACTCTTTTGCAAAGCGAATGGAATTTCAACCTAATTGCCTCATTATACAGGACATAGAGGCTGCATTTGATATTAAAACCTGCATGTTAGTATCCCATCATTTGTTTGTGATGTTCTATTTAGTACTGCACATTATGTGTAATACAACTAGAGGCTATTTCTGTTTTCATTTCCAGCTATTTTCAGTCAGGACTTACTTGCCATAGAACGCACTGGGCGAGAAGCTCTTGATGACAACAACAATAAACCTATCAAGTTGATCTTCCATTAGTGTTGTTACAGTACTGTAATGTAGCTAGTCCATTACATAAGCCTAAACTTAAACCAAATAGGTAAAAATGACAAACTCATAAGAAGTCTCAAATGTTTATGAATTAACTGGAATGGTGTCTTGCAGTTAAAGTGTCCTATAATAAAAGAAATAGGTGTCCTCAGGGAGCTGGAGCACCTTACGAAGGTTCTGGGGCAGACCACTGTGTGCTGAGGAGGAGGGGTGTTTAAATATTTTAGCTTTTGGTATCTAGTTTGTTTTCAACATTTAACACTGCTAAATTAATATAGAGATCTATTTTTGTAACGTAATTGACTCAATAAAGGTTAACACTGTTTTTGCCAAGGCTAACTTTTAAAAATATAGTTATACTTGCTGGTACTTACCTGTGCTGGACTGTGGGGGTGGCCAATTAAGGGAGGTGCTCTATAAAAGGAGCCATCCTCCAGTTTGCTCGGTGGAGGTGCTGTGTGTACAGGCTGTTACTGCCATGCTGTTTTTACATTTGTCCCTGTTATTTTTGGAAATATTCCTCTTTTTTTTGTTGGTACTAAATGCATTTGGGTCTGCACTGGACAAATCCACTCAGCTCTGCAGTGTTCCTCGTTGAAACCACTAAGGTTACTACCAGGCTACTACAGGTACTAAAATTTTGAACACAATTTTGATACTAAGGAAAAGTCTCAATACTTGATACAGATTTCTATACCGCAATGAAATAATTAAATTAAATTGAAAGACATTCTTAGACAATAAAATGCAATTTTCAAAAATAATTATAGTTTCTTCAGTGCTACCCTGTGGACTGATGCTGCCTTCATGTGCTATGGAGAAGTTGATCCTTTCCACTTGAGGTAATTACAAGTGTGTTTTGTACAAGTACTTTTGTGGTTGTAGTAAAATGAAACATGACAAAACACACTTTATCTGGACAAATATACGTACGCATACACGGTAACCAGGTCTAAACTGGACATATCAAGGAAATACTTTCACCAAAAAGTTCATATACTTTGAATCGTGCTTAGTTCAACAGTTTGTAAAGTTGTTGTAGTAGACATGTATTTGTGTGTAATACCTTGTTCATATATTATAATTCATAATATTGTGTCCTTACGCAAGACAATTCATCCATGATGTCAAGAAGACAATGGCATAAAATGGCTGCCCTCTCTCCATCTCTTTGCCTCAGGGCAGCTGTGCCTAAAGTAAAAACCACTGGTATGACTCACTATCCTCGCTAGCACCTTTGTGTGAAGAGGAAAGTTCTATATAATACTTTTCTATGTGGTTTCAATTCATGATCTGATTGGCAAGTTTATAAGAAAAATAAATGACTGCGGTGCCAGGACAGAAGCTGCTTTGTGAACAATCTGAACATTTCAACCAAAGATCTGACCCAAATCTCAATGTTTTTGCAGGGCTCGGGGCTGTGAGGCTGCCGGGGCTTATGGGAAATTGAGTAAACTTTGAGGGAACATATAAAGTTGTCCGCTATGGTGAAACACTATTTATGCTGAGTGGTTGGTGAATGGGCGGCACACATAACAATAACAAACCGTGCAGAGGTCAGTGGAGTTTCACACATGAATGCCTTTGCACATCTGAAGTCTGTTCTATACAACCTTGGAGCGAGTAATCCCTTTAAATTAATTTTCATCTGAGCGTTTACATTTTGAAGTGTTATCCAGGTACATTTTCTCGGCCTAACCAAGAAGGTCAGTACCTATTTGATTCTTATTTAACTTTGTGGAGGACTGCGGTGGTGTGGCTCTATTCATCACTGTAAATGTAGTGGTAAAAGTTATATTTTACAGTAAAGCAGCTAAAATGTATGATGAAAAAGTCGATTCAGTTCCTTGTCAGTGCTCAAAAAGTACTCCAAAGTATTCATGTCGATGTAATGTAACGTTTCTGGTGGAGGGTCCTCTACTGTCTTATTTCCATGGAGATGTTATTGCCTTCTCTATGCTCCACAGTATGGCATTAAAGAAGACATATTGTGCTTGAAATGACTTCATAAAACTCTAAAATGACTTAATAAAAGAAACAAGTCCACTGAGTTCAGCCGTAAACATCATCACAACAAAGAGCCGTGCAGCTGTCGGCCTCTCTTATGGATAGCTGCAGATCACACTAGCAAGTAGTGGATTTTTTTTTTCGTTTGTGTAAAAATTGCTACAAGATGCTGCCGAATCCTATGTGTATCACTGATTGAGAAAATAAAATGAATGAAGTACAGAGCAGTGGGCGTGGACCGGTGGTGGTGAAAACAAGGATAGACCAATAATGTCTTGAATAAACGAGTATAAAGGTTACTCAAACATGCATGAATCAAGCTAAACACAACTTCAAGATGGTAAATGAGAAGGAGAAACAACTATAACATAGCTAAAAGCTTTAAAAAGTCAATTTTGCATAATACGTCTGCTTTAAATATATCTAAGTAGTTGATGCCATCAGGACAAGTTACAGGTCAGATCTGTGGAGAGGTGAACCCGCTCACAGTAAGAATGTATAGTTAGCTTTTTCTATTAGTGTTTTCAATATAAACACCTGCATAGATGCATGGTACAAGTTTAATGCCATACTGTGGAACATCCCAGACGAAGTAATAGCATCTATGGAGAGAAGAGGTTGCAGTTCCCCAACTAAAAAGTTACATAGTGCACAATTAGTGGGCAATTATGACAATTTATTTAACCTTTTCCACTGTAATTGAATGAATGACTGTGATCTGGAGATCGCTAGGTATA
>KN475658.1:5929-16968 GCA_000787095.1 Periophthalmodon schlosseri | reverse complement strand
GGCGACTCCGCTCACAGTAAGAATGCATGTTTATCAAGACATTTTTAGCAATAAATGCAGGACATAACTATACAGTCATATGGTGAAAGATCACAGGTAAACAGTGGTGGAACATAACAAAGTAAAAGTTGTAAAGTACTGTACTTAAGTACAATTTTTAAGTTTCTGTAGTCACTTAAGTCAATTTTAAAGTGGATACTTTTTACTTTTACTTCATTACATATGAGAGCAGGTATCTGTACTTTTTACTCCACTACATTTTTGAACAGGACTGAAAAGTAAAAGTATTGTTATGATTGTTTGAAACCTGCACAAAAGGCTGAGGGTTTATTTTTAACATGTTCATAATTTGAGCAAACAAAAATATAACCTCAAATAAACAAATGAAAACAGGTAGAATAAAAAGATTGATTCAATTGTTTCTGTTGAACAAAATTCTGCACAAATCTGCATTAAAACACTACCTTCAAAGCTTTATTAGGTCTCCAAATCTGCGAGAAATACTTTTAGTTTTTACTCTTTAAGTACATTTTTAAACAGGTACTTTACTTTTACATCAGTAGATGTTTTTCATGTGATACTTTTACTTTTATTTGGGTGTTTTTTTTGCTCCAGCATCTGTACTTTTACTTCAGTAACAAAATTGAGTACTTTTTCCACGACTGTAGGTAAAGCAATGACATTCATGGAGACAAGCAGGTGAGCGGATCTTCTACCAGAAAAGTCACACAGTTCACCTTTAAGTAGCATCAAAAATACTACTCTTATGATATGACATTCCATTAGCCCTGTGTCAGAGTTTTTTTCTCAAAGAGGCATGCTTGAGCTGCAGTGTAAACAGAGCCCGGTCTCTCTGCGTGGCCGCCTAATGACCTGGCAGTTGGGCATAGCTGCTCTAAGACTGGCCGTATTTCACGACTTACTCTGTAGATCCCCGGGTTTTCAATGTAACGCTGTCATCTTGTCAAAACACACTTGCCTCACCTATGTGGTATGATCGCACCAAGAATCCATTTGTTTTCTATAGCTATTTGAACTAGGGGCTAAGGCTGTCATATGCTAACTCTAGTCTAGTTTTTTTTTTTTTTTTTTTTTTCCTCTGGCAACCGAGAGTGAGTTTTTGTATTTTGGGAGTAGTTATATTTAAAAGTGCAGATGGTTGAGACTCCAAAATGTAGGTCTTTGTGGCCATTTGGCTGGAGTTCCCTGCTGCTGTGGTCAGCTTCAAAGGGCCAGAGCCAGGCGTGTTTACACTTTAGCATGCACAGACACACAAACAGACTGGTGGGTCATTTATACTTGTGTCCATAAAGGCGGCCGGCATGGGAGAGTGAAGGCTTGTACTGTAGGCTTCAGGAAAATAAGGCATTGTTAGCAGTGGAAGACTAGACGGATGTTCTTTTGGACCAGTAAGGCTGCCCATACACCACTTCAAAAATGGGACTAAACCTGGGCTAGACTAGGACTAGAACAAGACCAGACAAAGTGGACATCGGGAATAAAGTGGGCTGAAGCCAATAAGGCATTGTTAGCAGGGGGAGACTAGATGGATATTCTTTTTGACCAGTAAGGCTCTCCATACACCATTTCAAAAATGGGGCTAAACCTGGGCTAGACTAGGACTAGAACAGGACCAGACAAAGTATACATTGGGACTAAAGTGTAAAACCAATAAGGCATTGTTAGCAGGGGGAAGACTAGACAGATATTATTTTTGACCAGTAAAGCTCTCCATACACCATTTCAAAAATGGGACTAAACCTGGACTAGACTGGGACTAAACTAGGACTAGAACAGGACCAAACAAAGTCACTCAGGCTAATGTGTGTGCTCATTTACATGTATTAATTATATATTATTACCATTTCAGCCCATTCTGTGCACACAAAGGTCCATTTAATTAGATGGCATTTTGCTAAATTTACTTTTTGAGGTAACCATCAATGTTTCCAATTGAAACTGTCTATATAAAGTACTTTGAACTGATCATTTCACAGTTTAAAATGTGTTCACTACAAATAATCTTTGAGCCTCATCATGTATTTTATTAGCCATGCTGCTTTTAGCCTTTTCAACATGGCTCATTCCCAACAGTTGCCAGCAGAGGGCACCAGACACAAATATTAGACTTTAGAAAATGTGCTGATTGAATATTATTTCCCCTCTATTAATAATATATGAGACACACGCCAAATATGTGCCCAAAGTGTCATTGCCGTCATTCTTTCTGTTTAACTGCGGGATTTCAGTTTAACTTGAAGACAAGAAACCGATGTGAGGAAAGCCATGGACAATAACTAACCAGAAGTACAACACAAAACACATGAATAATCCTTAATTGCCAGTTTAATTCTATTTTAAACAACACATTTCCATACACAGCATATCTCATCTGTTTAGGCAATTCCAAACACATGACAAAACACACTTGAACTCTAGAAACCCAATGTGAGCCACGTCTCCTCTCACATACGCATCTGGGTGACAGCGAGGGAGGACGGTTCATGCAGACATTAGCTTTAGCATTAGCTTTAGCATTAGTGCAAACATAACACACCAGGTACCAGTGTCACCTTTGGGTGCATCTTTGTGATCAGCGCTTCCGCTCCTCACAGTGTTTATGGCTGAGAGTATACAGAGCATGCAGACTGTCAGATACACTGTATACACTGCAAACCCAGCACAGGAGTGAGCACAGCTGGGACGGCCAAACAGAGCCAGAGCAGGGGCATAGACAAGGGGGAAGAGGAGAGCATGAGGGATACTGCAGTTTCTCTTGTAGACATTTATATTAGCTCTTTATTCACAGTAACACTATGGAAAACAGTAAACTGTTTTCTGATGTATCCGATGTTTCCATGTATTTTATCAAAGAATGAATATTGCTACATACTACCGCAAAACCCAGTTCATGTGCTTAAGAAATAATGATTTGTAGACAGATTTTTTTATCCCTATATAGATGCACATAAAGCTGATCCTCTGGCTAGGTACTCCTGACCATGAAGAGGTTATTTTGTTGTTTCTTTAGTCATGATAACACTATGCATTTTTATACCCATTTTAAAACTGCATTGACAGTTCACATCTTATAAAATAAAATGTATGAATTGAAAACCTCTTCTTTTGTCAGATGTTTTTTTTTTCACTTTACTGAATGGTTGGATTAAGTGTCTGACTCCCTCTTCTGGTAACACTGGCTAAGAAAGCATTTTGAAATGACGAATTGCCTTTGTCAACACAATGCAATAAGATACAGCACAGTTCTGTTGTGCTCATTTGAATGGAATCAGAGAGAAGGGATGAAGCTATTTATCATTTTTTGAGAAATCTTTGAGAGTTGGTTAGACGTAGACGGCTTCTTTTGTGCTTTGGAGTTTATTTATGTTTTAATGTATTAGCATAGCTCCTTTAAGTTTTACAATTTCCCCCATAAGACAAGATTTCATTTTCCTTATTGTTCTGAAAAGCATATAAAATGAGTATAGTGAGTGAGTAGGAGATGCAGGTGGGACGGGTTGGGGTAATGACAATCTTGCCTCTGAATTACAGTTAATCATAATCATTTGGAGGGTGTGTCAGACTGTTTGAATTGCGCTTTAATTTGCTCACTAAAATCCCTTTTTTGATGTCTTACCCAAGCTCCCCATTGCAATGCTTCTCTTCACGAGACTATACAGAAGCGGGGCTATGGCTTGGCCATTGTTGTCTTAATGCAAAGTGAATAGGCTTATTTGTACTTTGAATAAGTTTTGAGGGCTCATAAGAGATTGCTGTGAGATTTGAAGGGTGTGAATAGACATGTCTGCTAACTTATTTTGAGAAATCTCCGGCATTACAGAGGTATTGCTCAACTATTCAAATGCACCAAATTGTGTCCTTATGTGTGTGTTTTTAGGTCTAAGTCACTCTATTCAAAATAAATCCCAGCATATTTTTACATAATTCATTTTCATTTTATTGTTTCTTTTTGTGTTGTGGTTATGAGCAGTGGTGGAACAAGTACTCAATTTTGTTACTTAAGTAAAAGTACAGATACCAGAGTAAAGAAATATTTAAGTAAAAGTAAAAGTATCACATGAAAAAATCTACTAAAGTAAAAGTATTAAAGAGCCTATTTAAAAATGTACTTAAAGCGTAAAAAATAAAAGTATTTTGCACATATTTTGAGATGTAATAAAGCTTCAAATGTAGTGATTTTGATACAGATTTGTGCTGAATTTTGTTCACTAGAAACAATTGAATCAATATTTTTTTCTAGCTGTTTTTTGTTTGCTCAAATTATAAATTAAAAATGTAGTGAAGTAGAAACTACAGATCTCTAATGTAGTGATGTAAAAGTAAAAAGTATCCACTTTAAAATTTACTTAAGTAAAGTGCAGATACCTAATATTTGTACTCAAGTACAGTACTTTACGGTCCACCACTGGCTGTGAGATAGTAGCAAGTTATTTTAAACTTCTGTGCATTGCTGAAAGTGCAGTACTATGTTGGATCTCTGTCATAAATTGTAGTAGTATAATTTGAGTTACAGTTTCATTCATTCTACTCTCATCCTTGATAACTTGGCAGTCCTGATATGGCTACTCTTGCATGTGACCTCTTGCATTCCTTGTTACTTATAAATGGTATCTGGCAACCATTGACTTTCTCATTAATTTGTCATGGACATTTTTCATGCTTGCTTAAATACTTCATTGTCCCTTAAATCTGTTCTCTGCATTTGACCCATCCTTCAATCCCAGTGGGGCAACCTGCCAGGAGCATGTGATAACAGTAACCACTTAGGAAACCTTATATTTGAGTGATAGTTTTAGTTAGTTTTGTAGCTAGAAAAAAATATCCTATTAGATTAATGAAAACCGTAGTACCCCAATGAAACCTACTGATATGGGTAGAACATGCAAACATTTGACCACACTGTCTGGGAATCAAACCCGAGACCTTCTTAAGTATGAGGTATCAACAGTCTCTCCATGGCAAATGTCTCTTCTCATGGATGGAACCACTGTTTCCAATATTCCAAAAGTTGAATTCAATAAGTGTGGACATATAAGTGTGTTTTATTTAGATCTTGGTTGGGTTGTTTGAGATTTCAGACATGGCTTTCTGGTGAGACTCTTCGCTGTAATGGTTATAGTGTCGGGACCTTGGTGGCAGGGATCCTTTATATGAGCATTCTCACAGTGCAGCATGTGTTAGCGTTTAGATGGGCTCTGCGGGCTCCCTGTGCTATCTGTTGGGCATATCTTGACTGCCGGACTGTGCCCACCCCTGGAGCTGTCTGCTGCAGCCTCAGCGCAGCGGTCTAGATCTCATTTCAGAGTTGCATGTCGTCCTGGACATTATGTGAACCATGTGTGCCCACTGACGCACACTGGAGAGCTTAGAGTCCCTTGATAATAAAGAAAATGTGTTATTTATATATAGCGCTTATAGATGCTCAAAGATGGGTTGTGATTCGGTGCATTATTCTTTCATTCTTTAGTCATAGTCTTAGTGATGGATGTGTGGCTGCCATTCTGTGTCAAAGGCTTCAAAAGACAAGGTAGCTGAAGAATCTTGCCCAAGGACACAAAACCAGTATGCATTGCTAGCACCTAAGATTGAACTGCTAACCTTCACCAATCTCCAAACACAAGCTTATAGACAGGAATAAGCCAATAAAAACTGATGATAAATATAGCGTTTTCCACTGTATGTATGCAATGCATTTTATAATGATGTATTTATTGTACATGCATCACACTAAGAGTCGGTTTACAATTTTGCAGGCATAGTGCCTTGCCCAGGGACACAACAACAGTATGCATTGAATGTAGTTGGGGTCGCTTTATATTAGTGGTTAAATGTTGATACACTCCACTGGGTTCAAATCCAGCTAACTTGCATAAGATTTTTCATTCTTCTAGAGGCACAAAAGACTAATCTGCAAGCTAGGTGCTCTTGGCATGGTACTTAGCTCAAGATAAGGAGGGGAAGACAGTATTTAAATGTAGTATTTTAGTCAACTTGGCATTTTTGGTGATCTTTAGGAGTGGATAGACCATAACAGAACTTAACCATCCATAGCATTCACAAAAATGCACTTACTGTAAAAACATTGCAATTCCACATACCTGCACTTATTTCCATTGAGTTGTTGAGAGAAAGAGGATTCAGTTTTGCGGGGGCTGCACAGTCAGTTCATGCGGATGGAATAAAGCCTCAGAGGTATCATATGAAAACATCTCAAGCTAGCAGTGGTAATAGTTTGTAAGTTTTTAGCCTTCATCAACTCACAGTGGGTTAAACAGTAGCTATAGATCCATTTGCTGACGCTGCCTTGTGCGATGTTTGTGTAGCCGTAGGAAGGCTGCTCTCACATGTTAGCACCGTATTAAATCATCAGCATTATCATAAGGTTGTACTGACTCTGGAAGGTTATGTATAAAACAGAAAGTGGGTTGTTTCCATAGCAGACAATGGACCCCTGTAGCCTCACTATATATATGAATGACTTGAGATTTGATGTGCACAAGTGTTAAATAAATGCTTGTGCAGTGTTAAAAGTAGTACCAATATTTGTGTTTTCATAGATTACAAGTCATCGTTTTACTTCACTGTTTGCATTCAAAGTCCTAAATTATTGTTATTCAGGTTTGATAACTTAACACATTGTAAATGCATGGAAAACAAGACACTAGCTCCTTCCTCTCAGAAAGACATGGTTTGTAGTAAAAGTTATTTCAGTGTTTTTTCAATCAAGAGTCCAGTGATGATGTGTACTATATGAGCTTTAAAGGACCTCTACATGATTTTTCCCACATGAATTTGAGCAAGTATTTGTCTTCCCCCAGTACATATGTATTGTATAAGCAGCTCTTGAGGTCAAAATAAGTCAGCGTACTGTCTGCATCTAATTATAAAGCTTTTCATTCTTTGTGAATCAGGAAGCGCACAGTTAGCATGCTAGTTGTTAGCTTTACTGTGACTGTAAAATTCTCCTTTAAAAGTAAATAAATTCATTGCTGTGAATAATTAGGATGCTCTTAATTGATGAGGTAAATGAGGAATAACTTTGGATCACTGCAAACCATTTAAAATGATTCTGTTCTGTTTTTTAAGACAGTAAAAATTAGGTACTGTGCCTTTAAAAACATAGAGGAGAAAGAACACTCCACCTCATGACATCATCTGATGGCACAGAGCATTTTGCAAAGAATCTTTCTTCCAAAAGTTGACATAAACTTTGCTGGAGAGAATGATGAATTTGTTACAGAAAATCTTCTTCCCTGGGGCCTAAACAATGAGATGGAGAGGTTGAAGAGGTCCGCGGCTGTGCTGCTGTGATGTTAATGGGGCCAAGGAAGGTCACAGCAGAAAATATGTGGAGGTGGACAGGAGATAGAGTGCAGTTATATGAATAGTTTGATAGCTGATTGGATGACAACAGACAGGCGACAAGAGCTAGGAATGAGTTGGTAAATACAGTTTTCTAGTTTGAATGTAGCTCAATTTTCCATCCATCCAGAATTTTAGCTGTTGTTTGAAAGTATACCACCTCTTCACTGCAATCGAATCTGTCATTCTCTGTAAAACCAGAATTTACACAGTTCTTTGTCTGGTCTCAGCTCAGTGTATAGTAACAGCCTAATGCACTTGAAAAGGGATACCACAAGTTCCCAGACTCATTTTAACAATAGCACGCTAAACAGGCAGATCATCGCTTGAACCACAATGGACTCTCTGTGTGTGCTACCTTTATTTGAGCAGCTTAAGCATGTCTGAGGAGCTTAGGTGTCTTGTAGAAACAGCGCGCTAGACTAAAAGGGGAGAATGGGGTTAGGGATTCCCCTGGACTCGGAGACAATCAAGACGCAATGAGATGTTATCAGATGTGCTAAAGCCAGCCAGCTCCTGTCCACTTCTCCATTATGTGAGGATAAACACAGCTCTGATAGACAGTGTGGTCCAAATTCAACAGGTGCTATGAACATGAAACTATCTTTGTGGAGGTGGGTGGAAATGCACTGCTTTTACTGAGAAATAAAGAATCAGTCTTTTGCAATCATGGATGTAATTTTAAGGTGCACTATGCAACTTTTCTGGTGGAGTGTCCACCAGAGGCCTGTCTCTGCGAAGATGTTAAAAATGACAAGAAAAGAATAGCATCTCCGTGGAGACAGGCCACAGTAAAGCAACTAAACAGCTATTTTTTATTGCTTTGTTGCAATTGCAATTGCATTCTAACTTGGCCTGGTGCCGCCTGCTTGTCTCATGGAGATAGATAAGTTTATACAAGCAGGTGACACCAGGCTACAAGTTAGAATGCAGTTGCAATTGTAAGAATGCAATGAAACAGCTGTTTAGTTGATTTACTGTGTAAAAAAATACTTCTGCATGGAGCATATGGCAGACCCTCCACCAGAAAAGTTATATAGTGCACCTTTAAAGGGTCCACATTACGCTATTTTCTGCTCTGTACTATAATGTTGTTTCCTCATTAAAAACATACCCGGAGTATTGTTTTGTTTCATTCACACCTTCCTTCACTAGAATCACTTGATTGATTTCAGCCCTGGAATTGCCAATCTCTACTGAGCTAAAGGTAAAAGAATCTGTTAACTTGAAAACTACTGCTTCATGACATCACAAGGTGGAACAGAGCATTTTGAGCTTTACAGATGGACGGATTATGTGTGTGAATGAAACAAAACACAACTCCAGGTATGTTTTGAAGAGGTAACAACATTATAATATGGCTTAAATCTCACAAGAGTCAGTTTTGCTTGATATAGGACCTTTAAACTCAGTATTCTGAAATGTACGAATCATCTAAACTTAAGTAGTAGTAGTTTGTTTTGATATTCACTCATTAATTATTTTTGCTTTGCCGTAATTGCAGTAAAGTAGTAAAGTAGCCTTCATTTTCATTAGAAACATCAACCTATGTTTAACCTATCTTTTAATCATCATCATCCTCATATTGTATAAGAAATACGTAGTCACATTTATAAGACACTCAGTACTGTATTACTGAAGCTGCTCGAGAGTCGTAAACGCAGTCTTAAATGTCTAAACAGAACAGTTACAGTCAGTGCTTATGAAGTATCTGAAGAGCCTTGATGTTCCTATGTGATTGCCCTGCTTTGGTGTGCCTTTATCACTTTCTTTACTCTGGTAGTTTATGACTCCCCCTCTCCCTCTTTGTTCTGGGTTTGTGAGGATATCAAAGTTCAGGGGCATAGCCATCTTTGAAGAAGCACCCTCAAATATGGCCGCCAATGGAGTGCTAACAGCTACACTCATTTTTACAGACCCACCCTCATGCTCCCTGGATGGATCTGCCAGCTTTTTATGGACCCTTGAAAAAGATGCCAGAATGCCCTTGTGTCGCTTATTAATTGGTATGTAATCTTCAAGCTATAAATAGAAATGTGTTTTTGAGTCATGTTAGACAGTACAGTGGTATTTGATGTACTTGGGGTTTTATTTTTATTTACTTAACATACCATTTTATTTAAGCACTATGTAACTTTTCTGGTAAGGGTCTGCCACCTACTTGTTTCCATGAAGCTGTTATTGCTTTGTCAGGGATGTTCCACTTATACTTATCTATCCTGAACTTATTCAGTTACAGGTGTTTTATCACTAAAGATACCAAAACATGCATTCTTACTGTGTGTGGGCTCACCTCTCCAAAGATCTGACCTGTAACTTGGCCTGGTAGCATCACCTCTTTGTCTCCATGGAGATACATATGTAAATTTAATGTCATGCTGGGGTACATTCTAAGCAAAGCTTTAACATCTCTGTGGAGACAAGCGGGCCCTCCAGCAGAAAAGTTACATAGTGTTTTGGTGGTACATGTAAATCTAAACATTTTTTGGCAATGTTTTTGTTGTACTTACCATAAAATTTTTGATCATCAGTATCAAAGCGGTTAGAGAATACACTAAACAGGGCATTTTGCAGTTTTGGGTGGCTTTGGTTTTACCATTTTTACATTTACATTTCGAAATTTAAATCCTGGTCAGTTCATTTGTAATTTTTCTTATGTATATATTTTGGGAAATACTAGTGAGAATCATTGTGGTACTTTTCTAACACTTTATAATTGCTCTATAATTGCTGGCTGGCCACAGAAGTTTGAGAGTGGTTGTCAGGACCCCCAAAACATAATAGTTGACATTTACCACTGGGTCAAATACATAAGTTTGTCAAGTGTGCATGTCATGGCAACCAAAGCCCATTAAAAGTACTTTCAATACCGCAGCTGTTCGTCACGTTTTAATGAAAGATTTCCTGCCCCTTTAGCAGCCAGCCTGTCTACCACACCATGTCACTCCTTCAAATGAAGTGTGAGGGGAAAAAAAACTCCCTCCCTAGGATATTTTTAAAAGGGAAACGTACTCAAGCTATGGAATGGCAGCTTGTATCCTATATAGTAGCATGGGTTAGTTAGCACTGGGCTAGTAAAACTCACAGGGGCATAGCGCTTCTTTCAGCTTCACCGGCGTTGAGGTTATGCCCCATAGGGTAAGCACAGGACTGTATACTGTGCAGTTCAGTCATATTGGCACTATTGATACAAATGTTTAACTCAAATTTTTCTGGTGGAAGCCTGCTACCGGCTTGTCTCCATGGAGGTGTTAATACTTTGCCTGGAATGTTCCACGGTATGGCATTAAACAATCTACCTTGCTTATGTTAAATTTTTTCTGTTTGCGGGATCGCCTCTCCACAGATTTGACCCTCAACTTTCTCCAAGGAGAGGTATAAGATTAATTCCATACTGTGGAATATGCTGAGCAAAGTAAGAACATCTCCATGGAGACAAGTAAGTGGCAGACTATTCACTGGAAATGTTACATAGTGCACCTTTAACTGTTGATCTGTTACTCAGAAATAATTGATTTGTTAAGAATATTCTAGTCAAAATCTTTCAATGTCGGATCATGAATAATTATGAATTTTAGATACACTGGAAGTATCAACCTGGGAAATATGTCTTTTTTTGTCCTGCATTATAAGGAGACCAGTCAAATAATATAATA
>KN475657.1:315-11442 GCA_000787095.1 Periophthalmodon schlosseri | reverse complement strand
TTACAATTTTTGTTTTCTATGTTACTTTTCTGGTCATATTTGGTCAGCACAAGTATATTAAATATCATATGGCAAGTACAATAAAAGTGGTCACATTTAATGTCAGAGGTCTGAGGCACCCTACTAAATGCAGAAGAGTCATGGCATTTTTGAAAAAAAAAAAAGATTACTACAGGAAACTCACTTGTCCAGTGGGGAACACAAAGCGCTCAAAAGAGACCGTGCTGGACAAGTCTATTACTCAAGTTATAATCAAAATATACAGAGAGTTGCTATTCTAATTAATAAAAATACACCCTTTTGACTCAATTCACAACAGGATGACCCAGAGGGCAGATATATTTTAATTAATGGAACAATTTTAGAAAATAGAATTACCATTTTAAACATTTATGCACCAAATGAAGATAGGCCACAATTTATGACAGAAATGACAACATTGTATAGTCAGTATAACAACAAACTAGGACTTATTAGTAAGGATCTCAACTGTTGTATGGACAATAACCTGGATAGAAGTTCAACAGGCTTGTGCAACCCAAAAACATCACGGGCTTTAAAGGAGGCAATTGAAAAGACAGCGCTCTGACTGACGTGTGGAGACATTTTAACCCCACTATAAAAAAATATACTTTTTATTCAGCAACACACAATACCTACTCTAGATTGGATTATTTCTTCTTGCCTCATAACCTTCTCTCATCAGTAGCCTCATGGATCGATTCTAATCTCTGATCACTCACCAGTATACCTCTCTCTTACGATATCAAAACACAGATCTCAAAATAAATTTTGGAAATTTAACTCTTTGTTAATTAGCTGTCCAGAAGCTTCAGATAATATTAGGAAATGGATCCAAGAATACACTAAAGAAAATGTTAACACATCCGTGAGCCCTGCTACAATATGGGATGCAGCGAAAGCTGTCATTAGAGGTCATCTAATTTCCTATACGTCAGCAAGAAAAAAAGAAGCAAACAGGCAAGCAGAAGAGTTGCAGAAAAACTACAAGATGCAGAACAAAATTACAAACAATTACCAACACCAGAAAATATGAAGAAACTAAGTGAAATAAAAAACAAACTTAACCAAGTACAAACAGAACAAATTAAGAAGATGCTACTCTTCACTCAACAAAGACACTATTTGGAAATAAACCACCCAGATTACTGGCATACCAACTGAAAAAAGAGCAAGGAGCACTATTAAATGCATATGTTCTTCTGAGGGAAACCTCAAATATGATATTGAGTCAACAAAAACATAATTTCCTAAACTTTCATACACACCTATATTCAACAGAAAATCCATCAGAAACTGAGATAACTAATTATCTGGAAAAAATACTCCTCCCTATTATATCTGACAAAGATAAAAAAAACAATTAGATTCTCCATTTACAGCAGACGAAGTCCTAAAAAATATTTCGTTATTGCCCTCTGGAAAGTCACCAGGCATAGATGGATACACAATAGAATTTTATAAAACTTTTTGGCCCCAATTAATCCCTCTATTTATGCCTATGCTTCATGACTTCTGTGAAAAAGGTATACTCCCTCGATCAATGGACACAGCAATCATCTCTCTTATCCATAAAGAAGGTAAAGACCCTTCTGAATGCTCATCCTACCGCCCAATCTCCTTACTACCAGTTGACTTTAATTATTTCAAAATTTATTGCAGGAAGATTACAAAAATACGTTAACCCTTAAGCTTATTAACCCTGATCAGTCAGGTTTCACTAAAGCTAGATATCCATCTGACAATATCAGGAGACTTTTGAACATTATTGACCACTCGACCCTAGCGAAACAACAGGCACTAATTCTATCTTTAGATGCAGAAAAAGCGTTTGATAGGATCGAGTGGTCCTAAAAAAGTGCTAAAAAAAAATGTAACCTTGGGGAAAACTGCATTAGATGGATCTAATCATTATATAGCGAGCCAAAAGCTTGAATCTCTATTAAAGGAACCCTCACAGACTGTTTTGGCGTAAGTCGGGGATGCCGCCAAGGATGCCCCTTGTCTTCCATTTTGTTTAACTTGGCAATTGAACCCTTTGCTGAGACCATAAGACTTAACATCCCTGGAATCACAGTTGGAAAGGTGGAAAATAAGATTTCACTATATGCAGATGACATTGTTCTATATGCTTCAGAACAACCAAAAATATGTTCCGCTAATAATAGAAACTATTAAGAAATTCGGAACTGTATCAGGCTACAGGGTCAATATTAAAAAAAAAAAAACACATACTTCTTAACACAAACCTAACTGGTCAACTTAAAGAATTGTCCCCTTTTTCCTGGACACAGACTGGCTTTAAATACTTAGGGGTAAACATAACATCTAATCTAAAGGAGCTTTTTGAAATAAACTATATGCCACTGCTTAGAAAAATTTGTTAAGAATTGGAAAACTGGAATCACCTCCCCATTTCACTCCTTGGCCGAATTAATGTAATTAAATTAAATTAATATATTACCTTGTTTCATATACCTGTATCAATCATAACCATGTTACATTCATAAACCATTCTTTAAATTATTGAATAAACATATAACCCAATTTATCTGGAAAAAAGGTACACCTAGAATTGCCTACAAGACGCTTTCCAAACCCAAGGATAAAGGGGAACTGGAGCTTCCAGATTTCCAATTGTGTTACTGGTCATGTCAGGTAAAAGCTATGTTAGGCTGGTTGATACACAATATCTTAAGGGACCTTTTGGCAATTTTGACAGTAAAGTCATGTAATGCATTCCAGAACTCTCTTAATTGACTACATTCCCAAAACATGTGAAAGTAGGATCCTATGTGAGATTTATATCTGTTGCATATAGGAGACAAGCTAGAATACATTTTACTCATCCTGAGTGGGGTCAGGAAATTTATAATTTTGTTCTAATATTCTATTGCTTGACATTTTTAGAAAGACACTATCAGTAATATTGCTCCACTGCTCGTCATTTAATTCAACATCCAAATCTTTTTGCTATATACTGGGCTCATCGAGAGAGAACTTTGCTCTCCTGCTCTATTGGCTTCATTGCCATTTATTAATAATATGAAAATGTTACTTCCCATTCTGGGTATTTATGTTGTGTATAATATTTTGTGCACCTGGAAAGATGTTAAAAAATACTGTGGCCTTTCAACATCCATATCAATGTTAGCCCCACTATCCTCAAACCCTGACCTCCCAGGCTCAATCGGAAAATCGTTGTTGTTTCATCAATTATTTAAAACTAATACTCTTAAAAACTTCTTGGAATTAAAGGAAGAATTTGGATTACTAAAACAAGATTTTTATAAATTCTTACAAATATGTCACTGTATCACTATGTTGATTAACCAAAAACGTTTGGCAATGGAGGTTTCAGAGTTAGAGAATATGCGATTAAATTTCAAATCTTTAAAGGGGGTGACTTCTAAGGTCTATAAATTCTTAGCTAAACAAGAGGAGTCATCTCCTTCCTTCGCTAAGCATATATGGCCAAAAAGATTTGGGTGTTGAATTAAATGATGAGCAGTGGAGTAATATTACTGATAGTGTCTTTCTAAAAATGTCAAGCAATAGAATATTAGAACAAAATTATAAATTTCCTGACCCCACTCAGGATGAGTAAAATGTATTCTAGCTTGTCTCCTATATGCAACAGATATAAATCTCACATAGGATCCTACTTTCACATGTTTTGGGAATGTAGTCAATTAAGAGAGTTCTGGAATGCATTACATTACTTTACTGTCAAAATTGCCAAAAGGTCCCTTAAGATATTTTCTACAAGAAGCCTTTTTGGTGTAGAATATGATATAGAAACAAATCCATTATTACAGAAACAACTGGGTATCATATCATATGTATAAAAAAAACCCAACTATATTCTAGTTAACTGGAACACAGACAACTCTCCAACATTTGGCATGTTTAAACAACTTCTACAAGATATTTCTCATTTAGAATATCAAACGAATGCATTAAAGCATAGGATGGACCTATACAACAATTTATGGGGGTGCCTCATTGACCTCTGACATTTCAAATGTGGTAAGTAAGTCAAACTCCAGACCAGAAATCAATCAATGTATTTTGTGTTACATATTCTTTATTTATATATATGTGTGGGTATGGATATGTGTATATGTGTATATGTATGCATATAGGGATGTATGTGTGTATGTATATATATATTTTTTTTTTTCTTTCCTGTGCTTACCCGTTACCCATCTGGGTGGGAGGGCAGGGAGGGGGAGGGTTGTAAAATGTTAAAATGTAATGAAAAAATATTAATATAATAATAATTAAAAAAAAAAAAAAAAAAGAAAGAAAATCAGGAAGTGTGCTGTTGGCATGCTAGTTGTGTTAGCTTTAATAATAATTAAAAAAAAAAAAAAAAATGAAAGAAAATCAGGAAGTGTGCTGTTGGCATGCTAGTTGTTGTTAGCTTTACTGTGACAGCAAAATTCTGGTCTCTGTGAGTTGTGAAAAGTGCTTTAAACTCATCGTGGTGAATAATTAGGATGTTCTGACTTTATAAGGTAAGTGAGGAAGAACGTTGGACCTCTGCAAACTGTTTCAAATGAACTAGTTCTGTTTTTGACGTTTTTAAAACGGTAAAAATCTGGGACAGAGACTTTAATAATGTCCATCTTGATTAAAGCTGCACTGTGTAAGAGAGACTTTAAGGAGCTATTATAATATTTATTTACATTTGCCTCCTCCCTCTCCCTCTCCTCTTAGAGCCGTCCTGTCTGTGACACTCTTTAAATAAAGCTGAACTCTCTCAGAATGCATTTCACCTGAGCCTGATAACATCATGGCCGCCACAATCTTGCGCTCTCGTTATCTTGTCCGAATGGCGACTATTAGCAGCTAGCTTTAGCACTTAGCTTTAGCAGTTTGCTTTGCTGTCAGGTGCCTGCTGTCACCTGCTGTTGGAGCAGGAGGTTAGCGTTAGTGGCTAAAACAGGTGTAGATGTACGACTGTGGGGTTAGACCAGTGTTTTGTAAGGGTGGGGTCGAGAAAAAGATAGGGGAGGGAGAGAGAAGAGAAAGAGAGTGCAAAAGAGGAGAAAGACACAGAGGTGAGAGAGGCAGAGATGAGGGGAATGGAGGTAGGGAGAAAAGAGGAGTGACAGAATGATGAGGACAAACAGAGGAGAGAAGATGGAGAGGTAGCATATAAATTCTGTATAGTCTGGGTTTAGTCCTGGTTTAGTCCTGGTTTACACCTGGTTTAGACCTGAATGAGAGGCTGATATAAAGTGATATAAATGCCCTGTTCCTCGGTCACCACAGAGCCTCGTTCTCATCGCTGCTGTTTCCTGTTTAAAGCTTCATAGATAGGTATAGATTTGGTTTAGACCTGGTTTAGACCTGGTTTAGACCTGAATGAAAGTAGAGATTGTGAGATTGATATAAAGTGGTATTGTTCCCTCGGTGACCCCAGAGCCTCGTTCTCATCACTGCTGTTTCCTGTTTAAACCTTCAGTCTGAGCACAAATGTGGTGCGGCCGATGAGTAATGCTGTTTTAAATGTTAAGAGCGGCCACATCCAAAGTCTGTGTGACAGCTGACCTTATCACAGACCTCAGTGTAATGCACAGTACAGCATTTAAAGGAGCACTGTGTCACTTTTCTGGTAGAAGGTACCTGCTTGTTGTCTTGGAGATTAAACTTCTGTATCTCCATGGAGACAAGCAGGTGACTACAGCAAGTCAAGTTACAGGTAAGATCTGTGGAGAGTCTTGATATAGCCTTAGTTTAGTCCTGGTGTAGTCCCAGTTTAGTCCTAGTTAGTCCTTGTTTAGTCCTGGTTTAGTCCTTCTTTAGACCTGGTTTAGACCTTGTTTAGACCAATTCAGTCCTAGTTTAGTCCTGTTTTACTCCTGGTCTAGTCCTGCTTCAGTTTGAACCTGTTGGTTGTGTTTTAGTCCTGGTCTAGTCCTGGTTTAGACCTGGTCTAATCCTGGTTTAGTCCCGGTTTAGTCCTTCTTTAGACCTGGTCTAGTCCTGGTCTAGTCCTGGTTTAGACCAATTCAGTCCTGGCTTAATCCTGTTTTACTCCTGGTCTAGTCCTGGTTTAGTCCTGGTCTAATCCTGGTTTAGTCCTGTTCTAGTCCTGGTCTAGTCCTGGTTCAGTTTGACCTCGTTGGTTGTGTTTTAGTCCTGGTTTAGTCCTGGTCTAATCCTGGTGTAGTCCTGGTTCAATTTGACCCTGTTGGTTCTGTTTGACTAATCTCGTATTGTGTGTATTTCAGGCTTGAGTGCTCAGAAAATGTCTGTTTTCACCCCCTGTCCCCGCCCACTGCTCTGTATACGTAGGGTTCAAAATGTCCCAATAAAAACACAAAAGTGTAAATGTGCTTGTTCTGGTGAAGCGAGCCACGTCTGGGCTTTTAAAGTCCCACAGTGTCAATATAAAATAATTATCTTATATGTCCCTTATATGTGTCTGTCATACCTGTCATCTTTTCAAAAGCAGCTGTCATATTTGACCTCTGACCCTTCACTTCCTGTCTGCATGTGCTAGCATGTCCTGCCTGATCCGTGTCACATGCTCATCTGCATATTTACACTTGTCTGACGCTAAAACCATCATCGTAAATCACTTTGTGTCACGCCGTTTGACAGAGACACAGAGACGGGAGAGGGATGACAAGTGTGTTACAACAAAGAGGAGAGGAGAGAGAAATGAGAGAGGAGAGAGAGAGGGAGAGAGAGGGGGAGACGAGAGAGAGGAGAGAGGAGAGAGAGAAGAGCGGGATGACAACTGTGTTAAAACAAAGAGGAGAGGAGAGAGAAATGAGAGAGGAGAGAGGGGGAGATGAGAGACAGGAGAGAGTGGAGAGAGGGATGACAAGTGTGTTACAACAAAGAGGAGAGGAGAGAGGGATGGAGAGAGAGATGAGAGAGGAGAGAGGGACGGAGAGAGAGGGAGAGAGAGGAAGGGAGAGGAGAGAGGAGCAGAGAGGACAGGGGGAGAGAGGAGGAGAGAGGAGGAGAGAGGAGAAGAGAGGAGAGAGGGGGATGCAGAGAGAGGGGAGAGGAGAGGGGAGACAGGAGGAAAGAGGAGAGGGGGAGAGAGGAGGAGAGAGGAGAGGGAGAGAGGGGGAGAGATGAGAGCAGAGAGGAGAGGGGGACAGAGAGGGAGGAGAGATAAGCACCAATCATGAGCTGTCAGTTTGTCATAAAAGGATCAGAGAGTGAAATATAGACCATTTTTATGTTCTCAGAGTATCCTGATGTAGAACTAAACTAGGTCTAAACCAGAACCAAGCTAGGTCTAAACCAGGACTAGACCAGGACTAAACCAGGACTGAACTAGGTCTAAACCAGATCTAAACAGAACTAATCCAGGATTAAACCAGGTCGAAACCAGATATAAACCAGAACTAAACCAGGTCTAAACCAGGTCTAAACCAGGACCAAGCTAGGTCTAAACCAGAACTAAATCAGGACTAAACCAGGTCAAAACCAGGTCTAAACCAGAACTAAATCAGAACTAAACCAGGACTAAACCAGGTATAAACCAGGACTTAATCAGGTTCATATTACTGTATACACCTCCCCCAAATACTCCAGTGTATCTGACATGTACATTACCCATGATGCTTTGCGGTGTATAAATATTTGAGCTTCACATGAAGCTCACATTCTCCTCTCATTAGGACGATCCTCTTTTAATGGACCCTCCATACATTCTTTATACATGCTGCAGGAATTAGACTGCTCCCATCACTGCTCCCTCTACTGTGTAAGATGGGGAAGTGGCATCTATATAGGGACATATAGTACATTTTAGATTGTTTGTTTGTTTGCTTGTTTTTATTTTCTGTGCGGATTTTGCATGTTCTCCCTGTGTCTGTGTAAAGTTTGCATGTTGCATGTTTGCAGGTCAAAGCCTCCATGTACGGTCATCTAGATCAAGACATGGAGATGGGTTCCACTGCTCTTGATAGGTTTAACTCAGAGAGACTGAAGAATGGGTAAAATGCAGGTTTAACCCAGAGACACAGAAGGATGGGTCAAGGACACATTTCCATATGAGGACAATAAAGTCACTGTTCTGTCATTCTGCTGTTTGAGTCAAACTGTGGCTGTTTATTCTGTGTATTTGATCTGAGAGGCTGGACGATGAGAGCCTGGAGGAATAGAACCTGGAGGACGAGAACCTGGAAGACAAGAACTTGGAGGACGAGAATCTGGAGGACGAGAACCCTAAGGACGAGAGCCTGGAGGATGAGAACCCTGAGGACAAGAACCTGGAGGATGAAAGCCTGGAGGACAAGAACCCTGAGGTGGAGAACCTGGAGGACGAGAGCCTGAAAAACAAGAACCTGGAGGGTGAGAGCATGGAGAACGAGAATCTGGAGGACCAGAACCTGGAGGATCAGAGCCTGGAGGACTGAGACTCATTTCACATTTGATCTAAAAACATGATAATTAGTTTGAGCTTTGGTGAAAACCTGAATCGTTTCGAGAGTAAACCTTGTCAGATCTGATCTGATCATCAGCTTTTATTTAGAGGCAGGGAAAGAAGTCAGATTTTATTTCTGCTTGGGTCTTGGTTTTTTCTTGGTTTAGTCCTGGTTTAGTCCTGGTTTAGTCTTGGTTTAGTCCTGGTTTAGTCCTGGTTTAGTCCTGGTTAGTCTTGGTTGGTTTAGTCCTGGTTTAGTCCTGGTTTAGTCTTGGTTTAGTCCTGGTTTAGTCCTGGTTTAGTCCTGGTTTAGTCTTGGTTTAGTCCTGGTTTAGTCCTGGTTTAGTCCTGGTTTAGTCTTGGTTTAGTCATGGTTTAGTCCTGGTTTGATTATGGTTAACTCCCACTCCTCCTTCTATAGTACATTTCCATAGTGAGTGCTGTGAAAGTGTGATAGTCAGATGAACTCTTAAGCTCGTCACTTGTCTGCGTCTCCATGGAAACGGCTGCACGGCGATAGACAAAGCGTTTGATTTAAGTTTAAGTTTAAATCGGTTTATGTTCCATCTCCACAAACAGCAAAGTGCTGAGTCATGACAACGGCTTTGTGCAAAATCAGCAACAACTCCTCAAACTCCAGTCCAATGAGGAACCAGATCACACTTAGACCACTGACTTCTGACCAATGCAACTCTTTCACTTATCTGAAGACTTTTAGTGTGCGGTTTAGTCCTGGTTCAGTCCTGGATTAGTCCTGGATTAGTTCTGGTTTAGTCCTGGTTTAGTCCTGGTTTAGTCCTGGTTTAGACCTGGTTTAGTCCTGGTTTAGTTCTGGTTCAGTTCTCGTTTAGTCCTGGTTTAGACCTGGTTTAGTCCTGGTTTAGTTCTGGTTCAGTTCTCGTTTAGTCCTGGTTTAGACCTGGTTTAGTCCTGGTTTAGTTCTGGTTCAGTTCTCGTTTAGTCCTGGTTTAGACCTGGTTTAGTCCTGGTTTAGTTCTGGTTCAGTTCTCGTTTAGTCCTGGTTTAGACCTGGTTTAGTCCTGGTTTAGTTCTGGTTCAGTTCTCGTTTAGTCCTGGTTTAGACCTGGTTTAGTCCTGGTTTAGTTCTGGTTCAGTTCTCGTTTAGTCCTGGTTTAGACCTGGTTTAGTCCTGGTTTAGTTCTGGTTCAGTTCTCGTTTAGTCCTGGTTTAGACCTGGTTTAGTCCTGGTTTAGTCCTGGTTCAGTCCTGGTTTAGTCCTGGATTAGTTCTGGTTTAGTCCTGGTTTAGTCCAAAAGTCTGTACAAGCCAGGCGCTGTCCGTGGTCCAAAATTTGCTTTGACTGAGTTTGTTCTTTTCATGAATGGATCAAATATAAAGATGCAGTGTCACTGTGTCACTGTTTTGGAGGATTCTCCACCTGCCTGTTTCCATGGAGATGTTATTGCTTTACCTGGAATGTTCCACAGTGTAGTGTTACTTATCTATCTCCCTCCTCCTCCTTTCCCCTCTCTCCTCTCCCTCCCCTCTCCTCCCCTCTCCTCTCCTTTCTTCCTCTCTCTCCTCCTCCCCTCTCCTCCTCTCCCCCTCTCCGTCTTCTCCCCTCCTCTCCCTTCCTCTCTTCCGTCCTTTTTCCTTCTCCTCGTCCGTCCTGCTCTCCTCCTCCTCCCCTCTTCTCCTCCTTTCCCTTCCTCCTCTCTCCTCCTCTCTCCTCCTGCCCTCTCCTCCTCCTCTCCCTGTCTCCTCTCTCCTCCTTCTCCCCTCCCCTCCCCTCCTCCTCTCCCTCGCTTCTTTTTCCTCATGTAGTATAAGCCCAAACATGTTCACGTTGTTTCAGATGTGGATAATAGAGCTGAGACTGGAGCTTGTTCTTGTCACTATGGGAACAGTGCTCTGATAAACAGCTCCAATTACCCCTCACCCACAAGAAAAACAGACACAATAGATGAAATGGACCAAACGGACCAAACAGGCCAAAAGAATCAAGACCAAATGGAACAAATGGAACAAAAGGACCAAACGGACCAAACGGAACAAACAGAACAAACGGAACAAACGGAACTAACGGATCAAAGGAACAAATGGACCAAACAGAACAAATGGACCGAACGGACCAAACAGACTAAACAGACCAAACGGGCCAAATGGACCAAATGGACCAGATGGAACAAACTGACCAAATGGGACAAACGGACCAAATAGGCTAAATAGGCCAAACGGACCAAACGAACAAAACAGACCAAACGGCCCTACCCAAAGACACATAAATACACCAAAACCAAAAAATCTCAGACTTGAGTTTAGACCACAGACTGTGTAAGTAAGATTATATAGAAGAAGCACAGACTGTAAAGAAGTGTTCTGAGGGAGTGTGACGTCACCAACAGTGCTCAGCTCCAAATGAAGCTCAAGGCTAATCTGCAACCAGGGACCATATTTGCAAATCTGAGCACAAAACCAAAGAGCCAATTAGGAGCGAGGCTGTTGAAGGTAACGCCCCTTCCTGCCCGCACCGCTGGTGTAGCAGGGAGCGGGTGCTTAGAAACGCTGTCAGTCAAACCTGTTGCTAATGCTAGTGGGAGCGACCTCGGGGAAAGAAGGCGCCTGATTTGTCTGTTGTCTTTTATCTCCCTCTTACACTTTCTCCCTCTCTTTCTCCTTCTCTCCTTCTTTTGTCTCTTCTCTCTCCCTCCCTCTCTCTCCCCCTTTCTCTCTCCCTCTTTCCC
>KN475656.1:11558-31813 GCA_000787095.1 Periophthalmodon schlosseri | reverse complement strand
TGGCTTGTCAAAGCCTCTCAAAGCACTACACTGTAGTCATTATTCATTCAGTCCATACTCGGGGGTGGTAAGCTGCTATTGTACCAATCATTCACGCATCACACCACTTTCATACTAGGCAACGCGAGTGAAGTGTCTTGCCTAAGGACACAACGGCAGAACTTGGTCCGAGCAGGAACAGTGGCTCAGTGCTTAGAGCTGTGCTCCCCCAACCCGAAGGTCGGAGGTGCACAGCTCTAAGCACTGAGCCACTGTTGCCCACATTCTTAGCATCCTAATTATTCACCATAATTAGTTATAAGCACTTTTTACAACTGTCAGAGGCCAGAGCGAAGTTTTGCCACCATGGCGCCAACAACTAGCATGCTAACAGCACTACTTTCTGGTTCACTGAGGTTGAAAACGCTTTATAATGCAATGCAGAAAGCAGACAGCTGTGTCATTTTGACCCTAAGAGCTGCTGTTACAATATATCTGTGCTACATCAAAACAGATTTTTATTTACTACATGAAAAAAAATCGGGTATAGCACTTCCAAACTGTAATGTGAGGTTAAAATCATATAAAGGAGATATATCAGTTTCCGACAACAAGCACATATGCAACACACTGCTAGTATGGTGGAATGTTGTTTACTTGAATCTAGCACAGCATGATGAGTTTGAACCTATGCCTATTTCTCATGGGGTGGGGTTATATTACACACTGAAGACACCATGTGATTCTGTATCCAGTGCTCATCTGTCATATTTGTGCAGCAGTCGATTAGTTTAAAAGGTGTTGTGCCTTTTTTACCATCTTAAAAATATGAAAAAAAAAAAAAAAAATTTAAAAGGTTTGCAGCTGTTCAATTTATCACTATTCATCGCTTTTCTAATGCATTTCATTACACAACAGAATAGAGTGTGGCTATCACAGTAATGCTAACAAGAACTGGCATACTAACAGCACACTTCCTGGTTTGTGGTGCTGAAACTGTTTTATAATAAAATACACAAAGCACACAGCAGCGCCTTATTTTGACCCTGAGAGCAGCTTTTACAATATATATGTACTGGGGCAAAACTAATTTAAATGTATTACTTTATTACTAACTTTAAGGCAAATGTAAGAAGACATGACACATTTGACTGGCAGAAAGAGTCTCACCTGTATAACTGCACTGAACCAGCAGGTATTGCCAACATTTTTCAAGCCCACGGGGCAGTTGTCTATCCTCTTCCTGTCGTGCGGATTTGGAGAATCGCTCCATACCTCTGTGTGGGTGCGCTTCAAACTTGCCTTGTTTTCTGCAATGCTGGCTTCTAAAACTCTGAAAAACACATACAAAAGCATACCATTACTACTATTTACCCTGTGTCACATGCACAGAGTACACTGTGAAAAGTACATTGTGAAGAGTACACTTTGAAGTGTACACTGTGAAGAGCTAGTTAGGCAAGTAAAATATGAAGTTATTTGAAACTCACCTGCTAATGGCCTGCTCCTCGTCTGTGATACCCGTCTCCCTGAATGCCCGATTTGACTCCTCCAGGCTGAGCGCAATTGCCCTCTGGAGGTCATCTTTGTCATCCCCAGTGAGATCTATCACATCTACACAAACAACAAACATAAGATACATGTGTTACCAAAGGGCCGTTCACATTTGTCCTTTTTTGGTCCTGGTTTTAGCCCAGTTTGAATCCAAATGTAGACTTGGTTTGGTCCTGTTCTAGTCCTGTTTTAGTCCTGGTCTAGTTGAGATTTAGTTTAGTTTAGTCACGATTTTGTGACGATCTTTGTATTTGGTTTGTAGAAGAACTGGTATTCATTAAGAATGCAACAATACGGTTTTCTTACAATTCAATACAAATCTTCATACATGGGTTACAATACAATGTTTTACAAAGTTTTAAGTCTTCAAAGAACAAAAAAAAAAAGTTCAGTCTCTTATTTTTATTGCATTTTTTTTTTTTGTGAAGGTCGTATTGAACAATTTGGTATTATAATGAGTACGGTTGCATCCCTAGCATTCATATACGGATTGTAGTTTATTTTCGCTGCGTACTTGTGTCTGCTTGGCTTCCCACGCTGATGTATCTGTCACCAGGCACTTGAGACGTCTGGTAGTAGGTCGTCTCATCTTGTTGCTGAGGAACTTTGGCGTTCTTCTCTGTTAGAAAAGCAACGGCCTCCGCAAGGTCTCCATTGCTCACCTGCAACATTTTCATTGGTTACGTTTACAACATCCTCCTGCACCATTTTAAAGTTGTAATAGCAGTGAAATGCGTTGCATACATAAAATGGGGGAAAGGTTGACAAAAGTATTCCACGATAATAATCGATAATAAAACTAGTAATAATAAATAATAAATAATGAAAGAAATCAAAAAGCACCAAATTGGATCTAATCTGAATATTTTTAGAATAGTTTCGACTAGGCCTGTCACAATAACAAATTTCAAAGCAGGATATATTGCAACAGAGAAATGTCACCATAAACGATAATATTGAAACTACTTTATGCTACTGACACAAAGCAGGATAATCCTAGTAAACTAATTTAAAAATAGAGAGCAACATGAAAAGGAATGAGCTGCTCAAATCTTATCGTATTCCAACAAAAATAACTACTGAGCCCAAAAATATATCGTTCTAGCTTTCATGTATTGAGCGATAAGTCAATATAGTAATTATCGTGACAGGCCTAGTCTTGACCTATATCAGAACTGGTATAAGATAACATAGAAATATTAAAGAAACAACAATTTATTTGTGTAAAAGAAAAACTTTTTTATTATCACTGAGGTATCAAATTGGTATGGGTGTATCAAGCCTTTTTATTATGGTGACATCCCTAATTACAGAATACGCAAATTTATTACCATTTCAATTGTCATTGTTCTATTCTTGCATACCTGAAGAGCTTGTTGAAGCAACTGAACGTCTGTCGTGCCTGTAACTTCTCTCAACTGGTTTAGTAGCGTCTGTTGATGCTGTTGAAAGAGATTAAAATTCAGCCAACATTTTAAAAGCACTCTTAAGGATTTTGATAAATATTTACATAGTTTAAGGGAGGATTTGAACACTTTCTGTTCTGCTTGACATGCAATTTTATCCAACTATAAAGTTAATATTTGCATCAAAGTCTTCCCTAAACGCCTAAAGGTAAATAGAATTCTAAAGCTGAAACATAGTTATTACTTGTCAATTCCTGGAATCACATAAACCTGTGTTTGTACAAAATGTGCCAAAGCCAGATGCCCTAAAGCTGGCATCACACCCCACTTAACCTGCAATGTATACCTTGAATAAAGCTCTATAAATAATGACCTGAAGGAGAGCACTTAGTGTCAGTGTCCAAACCAGAAGTCTAAGGCAGACCTCAGCGTTCACAGGTGCACTGGGCAACGCACAAGTTCAGTTCAAAACAGGATCTTTGCTCTTCCGCTAATATGCTTTTTTTCTGTGAACAATGACTCAATTTGTTTGAATGTGGTTGCTTAAGTAACTGCACATAAAGCAGTGAAAGTCACGCCTAGAAATGTGGCATGTTAAGCTGCATTCAATTAAGTATAATTTTATGGCATTAGAAGAGGAATCTTTGTGATCTGTTTACAAACCATTTCAGTTTTCTAATATGTTACAGATTTTTACCAGTTCATTCCTAAACATTCCTTATAGGTCCCATGAAAGTACAAGTAAATACATTTACTTAAAGTGAAAAGATACCTATTATATTGTGATCATCATTGTAAGGCTGAGCAAATACTATATTATCTGTATTCAGTTGCCACTGCAGGGGCAGACTACAGAAGAGGAAAAACAGTTCTCTGCAGCAGACCGCACGACTGTATGTCACCAGGATACACAGGACTTCTCATCCTCATGTGACCAGCCTGCCTTAGTGGTTTGTCATAGTGGTCATCCGCTTGTGAATAACACCGCTGCATTCTCTGCAAGGCCAGTGTGGGGCAGGTTACAGACAGGGGCCTTCCCACTGCATTACAGCTATCGGGTTCTGGCACAGTTTTGGTATGTGCATTTAAAGAAGTTGCAAAAGGAACAGACACATAGACAGGATTAGGCGTCGTTTGAATTTGACCTCATGTGACTATATGCAAGTTATTACATGCACATGCTACACCTTGTTACTGTTCTAAGATCCAACAAGTCATAAAATGTTACACCAATTATAATCACAGCTTGCTTACCTTCATAAAATTTGTTCTTGTTTGTCAATGTGGGATACTACCATATTTACCTTGACTTAAATATTATAAATACTACTTTTTATGTAATGATGGTTTAATGTGTTGCATTTTGGGGCAAGGACTACCATTTGTCCTACTTTAGTTTTACTTTTTATTGCTTTTATGTCTGTATTTTTATTAAAGCATGTTTTAGTTAGTTTAATAATTAAATAATAATAAAACAAACGATCACAACAAATGTACCAGGTTTGAATTTCCTTTTACGTAATACAACATATGCATTTAAAGTTCTACTCGCAGAGTTCTCATACGTGATAATAACACATCTATAAATGAAACCTAAGTTCAGCATCTCTGTTATGAACCGCCCTACACTAGAGCAGCAGGGGCTCTGGTGTGCCTCTACATTTCCCGCTGGTCATGCTTTGTAAACAAAGATATCACGTATTGCTTTACTAAGACAGAAACCACCTGATCACAACAAGTCCATCTATGCAAACATGACGAGTCTGGAGCACGATCAGACACGACAACAACAACAAACATGACTTATTATAGCCTCGCGTTTCAAATGAAACAAAACTTAAACCCGATTTCTGTTGGCCTTGTTTATTTCTACTGACGACACTGTTAAGCTAGCTAACGTTAGCTAACTAAAGTAAAGCGTGTTTTGCACATGTGACACGGTGCAATCCATTCATAAAGATGCACGTTTGCATTCACTTGAAAAATACATATGTTAAGCTGAACTTCCATTCCGCGCAGAGTTGAGCTAACATTCCTGAGCATCTTGCAAAACATTGGATAACGGAGAGCTATGCGTTGGAATAACATCGAAGCTAATCTTGACAATGTAGACATTTCCCAAATTGTTTATTTGTTGATTTTTCATATTTCCTTGGGGTGGGTAATAATCTGACATACGGGTTAACTAACGCCCAAAGGATACTGCATAACTAACTCAGTACGCAGTTTGCGCCCCAGTTAGCATCACTTTAGCTGAAGTTAGCCATAAGTTAGCCTGTGCGCTTACCTTCTGAGAATGCTGCTGGAGGACATTCTGCTCCACGGTCATGGCCGGTTCACGGAATAGTTGTATTCAAGAATGAATGTAGTAAACGCACGACACAAACTTGAGAGAATCAAGAAGGAATGCGCTGCTATGATGTCCCCTCCTTCATGAGAAACATTACGGACGCCATGGCAGAGAGAGTGGCGCAGGTTGAAAGCATGAAAACACTCCGCTCTGGGGCTGGGATCTGTGCTCGGTCACTCAGGTCTGTTTGAAGTCCGTTTACGTCAAGATCCACGCGTGCTTCTGCTGTGCGTTTACTTCATGGATCTATAATAAGATTTGATTATACTTCCATAGTTTACTTCTGCTTGAAAAAAATGTTAAATAAAATGAGTCATTCATTTTTAAGTGATTAATATCATGTTTTAATCTCAGCTGCATATATATTTTGATAAGCAGGGTGCTGTTTGCAGGCTTTTCATTATATTAGCTTATAGGTTTTTGCATTTAGTTGTTTGTTTGTAAGACTGTTATTTCTGTAATAGCCTAATGCCTTTGCATTTTTTCCACACTTCCAGACTAAACAGTCCTGCACGAACACATTCATTATTATGCGTCACTGACCTTCACAAAAGTTTCAAATGGTTTACTCAGTGGTCTGTGGTTTGGTGGTTTCATATCCCACTTTTGCAACTTAGGCCATTTTAAAAGAGTTTTAAATGTTATTACTTAGCATGAAATGTTCGAAAGACATGGCATTATATTTATCCATGTTCAAGTGACACCATCAAGCAAAGTTACAGGTCAGATCTGTGCAGAGGTGAGTACACTCACACAGTACAATCCAATGTTTTTCCAAGGTATTTTTGAGCAAGAAAGACAGCTGTTCTTAAATAAATGCATGGTAGATATTTTAATGCCACACTGTGAAACATATCCAGGCAATGCAATAACATATCCACTGAGACAAGCAAGTGGTGTATATCATCCATCAGACAAGTTTTTATGAAGCTGCTTTCCATCTAATTCTTTACTTACTTTCATTGTAATTCTTTTCTAATGCAGTCTATAGTGTGTGTATAGGCCTAAACTGTTAAATTAATAAGCATGGGCATAGGCTACCAGACTACAAAGCAAGAGCTAGAGTGACCCTCTTTTCATGACCCAATTTTAAGACCTTTTTGGCTCGAGGAGCTGCTATCAGTATCCAAACCCTATAGACTGTATGTGTACTTGCTTAAAGTAGCTGATAGCAAGCCATAATTCAGTGCAGCTAAATACACATTTGTGTTTAAGTTACGCATTTTTAAATACAGCATTGCAGGTCCAAGACACATTAATAACAAGACATACTGATTCAAATAAGAAGACAGAAGACATAACAGTTTGTAGACAAGACAAAAAATAATAAATAAAAATAAACCATGAGTGAGTGTTTATGTGTAGCCTGTGTGTGTGTGTGTGTGTGTGTGTGTGTGTGTGTGTGTGTGCGTGCGTGCGTGCGTGCATGTAGCTAAAGAATTTTGAAGTTGAAAGAAAGAAAGCACGAGTAAGAGGGGTGAGCTCAAGAGAAAAAATGAACAAGAGGGGAGATATGAAGATAGCATAAAAAATTATAATGATAAAAAAAGCAGACCTGGTACAGTGCTGTGTTCCTTGGTGTTGACAGTCACAGATCTACAGTCATTCCAGTTGTTTTATTTATGTTCATTTTGGTATTTTTGACAGGCCAGAAAATAGGCTAGTAGGCCTACATACAGAAAAATATAGGCAGATAAGTTCGGCCTATTTGAACATTGAGATATAGATTACACAACTACCACAATACTTTCTCAACTTTACCAAAGTTAGTAGGCTAAATTAATTATGTAGAACCCTAGAAAAATTCAAAGTATGATATAAACAGTGGGCATTCAAATCTGTCAGCTGTTATTAATTCAGAGCAAGATGGAAAAGAAGAGTCCTCAATGGAACTGGGTCAGCCTTTGGATGTTCATGAACAGCATTGTTGTCATAGTTATAACTGAAGCCCCCATCATGCTTTGTTATCATGAACTGTGTCATCTAACTAGAGCATATAAATATTAATAGGTAGGGCAATAACTTGTCCTGATGGGGGATGAATTTTGATAAGCTCAAATTGGAAGTTCTGCAATAGTATTTTTACTGCAACTTTTTTATGGCAATTATTATAAAAGCATGAATAGAATAAATATATAGGCCTATATATGACAATAGGACAATTTTATATAGGCCTAATAAGTTTTGCTGTATTGCATTGTAATTCAGCTACTGTCCAGCAGATGGCAACATGTCATTTCTATAGGACTTAACGTCTTGAATAATTAAGAACCCCTAGCATCTGCATGAACGTAGAAAAATGAAATGATTAATGTAAATCAGGCATAACTGTGAGTCAAACAGAATGATAAATCAGGGCTAGATTTTAATCAATATTTTACTTTGCACACGTAGCTGGCTGCTGTGGCTGAAGTTAGTAGAGTAAAGTTTACCTTACGCACACAGAGGGGACGTCTTGAGCGCGCAGACACCTCCTCACCCACAGTTTGACCTCGAGGCAGGAGGCAGAGCTATCAATCAGCGACCGTGGGGCGCTGTCAGGAAACCAATCAGAAAATATCAATTGGTAAAGTCAAAGAGTAGTCGGTGTAGATTGGGCCAGGCTGACAGACTGATATAAAGGGCCCCGACTTGTTTGTTGAAGATCAAAACGGATCCCGAAATGAAGCCTGCGGGCTGTGTGATAATAGCTTCACTCACACCAGGACACCGAAAATCCCCTCGCTGTCTGTCTAATTCAGTAATCCACCATGAACGGGACACGCCGGATGACATCATAACTTAAAATAGTTGGGTTACACGATTGTCTCAGAATGGAGCTTCGTGGGGTGCCCGTGCATGGTCTAATCATACCTGCGTGGGCAACTAATTCTAATGTGAGTGAATAGGGTAAAATAGATGTATAAACGGGCGCATGTGAATAGTGGAGTAGGCTATAGCTTTGATGAAGTGCCGGAGGATCTGCTCTGCGGGGGAAGCTGCCTCATCTCCAGTCTTAACATTCTGGACATGCACAAAACTTAACTTACTTTATCTGCTGTATAAGACTATTTGGTTTGGAAGTCGTCCAATTTTTCAAGGGTTCAATTCAAGCATTTTAAGGACATACTCTTGAAAGGCGCACCCACCCACTACGCAGAGTCCATGTGCAAAAAATGCCGATTGAATTGAAAATGATAAAAGGCCTTCAACTAAATTAGCAATTAGAATATTTAAATCCATTGTTGAATATAACATTTGGCTATCCCAAAAGACATCTTATAAAACTAAAGGAGTCAGATAAGTAGAAATAATAATATGGTAAGGTAGGCTATGCTTTACTGTTGCCAAAGTAATAGGGTGACCAGACGTCCCTATTGACCCGGGACAGTCTCAGTTTTGAGCCCTGTGTCCCCTGTTCCAACAGTTTTATCCGAAACCATTGATTTGTCCCAGTTATACAAGAAATGTCCCAGGTGTCCCTATTTTTGACCAATTTGATACCCGCCAACAGTAAATAGGGGAATATATTGTCATTTGTTTAGCTAAAATACAGTAAACCGTGCTTGAAAATGAGCATAAGGCAAAAATACACCTTGTTGTGAACCAACAGAAGTCCTACAGATTAAATACTGAAGAATGGACAGTGTTACATGCTTTTTTCACAGTTTTATTTATACCAACCATCCCAACCTGGGTGTGTCCTAGTTTTGAATTTTGAAAATCTGGTCACCCTACAAAGAAAAGTTTGTTGTCTGCATTTGACCCATTCTTGAACATGTCTGGGGACCTAGGTCTGTCTCCATGTCTTGAGTAAGGGTTGGTAAGACCCATGTTACTGGAGGATTAACCGTTTATGCATGTTTTTAGGCTCATGGGGAAAACAGGAGTACACAGTGGGGAGAACGAAGTACCTCACACCAGGTCTGGAGATTGCACTTGGGCATGGACCTTCAAGAGAGCTACTCACACAGCCAACATCCCGCAAACAGAAAACGCATCCAACACAACAGCTATGGTAATTTTTAACGCAATAATAGATGAAAGCTTATCGCATAACAACATTAATTAGTCAGTTTATGTAAATGACTTCACATTCCCTTCTTATTGTGGGATTTCAAAGTCTGCCAGCGAGTGTATTGGCTCCAAAGCTTCAACATTGTAGAATCATCATGCATTAAGTGATATATATTTTCTTATTAACCAAGGGCTTCCGGCAATTATATGTCTCTGGATCTGGCTGACAAAGCTTCTTAGGGTATTATCTGCAGCGCTGGAGAATGGGCCATTGTGCCGCTCTCTGTATGAAATTGAGTTGTGTCCATTTATATGAGTGTAGTCTATCACATAATGGCTTTAAATCTAAATGACTTGGCACAAGCCTCTGAAGTTTGATATATTTGGGCCAATTTGTTCTTAAGGCGCTGGGTGTATGATTTCAGGCGTAAGACAAAGTACAATCAAAGTCTACTGATTTAGTTGTTAAATAAACGAAAGTTAAAAAGACACTTTCTACTATCTGAGGATCAACCATGTTGGAGACAATGTGGGGAGTATAATGTAGGGCATGCACATATCTTTTGGCAGTGCAACAAGGTGTCACAATTTTGGGATACTTTGGGCAAAGAAATGGTGAAAATATTTGGGTACACACTACCAGGAACATGCATGGCGATGTATTTTGGGCAAACCACTGACGCACACATCCCAAAAAAGGATTATTATTTAATCAAAATATTACTGGCCGCATCAAAGAAAGCCATTACACGCAAATGGCTTAAGGAAGACCCCCCTACGCTTGGCAACTGGAAGGACATTGTGGAAGAAATTTGCGTTATGGAGAGACTTACATATACTTTAAGGCTACAAAAAGAAAAATATGAAGAGCACTGGGAAAAATGGAAATTGTATTTAAAGGACAGCTGACCGCTTGTTCATTGTTCTGTTATATTTCTTGAAAACAATAAAATATAAGTTAAAAAAAAAAAAAAAAGACACTTTCTAAAAATCAGTTCTTAGTTCTGGAGTAAATGCTTGAACTACTGGATTTATGGCTACAGTTACAGAAATGAAATCATATGCATCTTTACTGACCCCTTGTGGCTGATTGTTAGTATTAGTTATCTATCTTGCAATAATACATAACCAAGTGTATTGCTCTTAATAGAAACTAATTTGTAGAATGTAGAATTTGAAGATATTTTGTTACTGTGATTGTAACCAACTCCCCTTTTCTTTCCTAGACTTTATTGGTCCTTTGGGGAAATTTGTCCTCTGCATTTGACCCATTTTTCAACCAGCGCCTGGGAGCAGCCTGTCAGGAGCAGTGGGCGACCGCTGCACAATCCCTAGGGACCCATCTCCAGATCCTGAGACAGCATAGTGAAAGGGAGAACCACGCTGGAAGATTGGCCTAAAGCTGGTTGAAACCTAGAATGCAAGTCACAATTACACTCTGACAAAATCTCTAATCTTATATGTAGGGCAAGTCGTAAATGAGACGATGAGTGTTGCATGCTGGGAGTTATGTCGCTAACTCGCATTTGATATTAGCACATCTATCACTAATGTTATTATGTTATCCACCTGAGAAACACAGAAAGTGCCCAGCAAACACATATTAATGTATTTTGCTGCAAACAGGCGAGACAGCAACAATACCCAGTTCATTTAATTATAAACAACAGTGATTGTGTCCTTTCCTTTCCCCGGGTTTTTCTCCTCAGAGTGCAATATGAGCATTGATTTTATGACAGGGTGAAGAATGAAGTAGTTAAAGGCTGTCGTGGCTGGATGTAGTGCATCCTGACAAGATCTGTGTTTGCGAGCAGTCTGGCCGTTTTGCAGGTTTGTAATTCTTATTATGGAAGACATTTACTCTGGCTGCTCAGGGCTCCAGCAATTACCGCCTGTTCATATTTATCACACACATACTGACGCTTCTTTAATTACTATCAGGTTACAAGCACACTGTCAATTTGGATTCTTCAAAATGCACAGGAGAAAATTACCAAGCAAACTTTAGATATTTGCACAGTTGTTCTTGCAGATGAGCTAAAACTTACAGAAAAATGCACCTCTATTGATATATAATGAGACTTTACAATGCACATGTAATAAACTGGTACTTTTACGTGACTGTAACACATGTTTCAGATATTATATTAGGGTTAGAGCTCAGTGGTGGAATGTAATGAAGTAAAAGTACTGTACTTTACTTTAGTCAATTTTAAAGTGAATACTTTTTACTTTTACTTCACTACATTTGAGAGCAGCTATCTGTACTTTCTATTCGACTACATTTTTTAAAAGAACTGTAAAGTAAAAGTATTTTTTATTATTGTCTGAGACCTGCTGAATTGAGCAAACAAAAATGTACAAATAAAACCAACTAGGGAAAAAATAGTTTCTGTTGAACCAAATTCAGCACAAATCTTCATCAAAAAGTACATTTTAATACTTTTACTTCATGTACTACTACTTTTCATGTGTGACTTTTACTTTTACTTTTACTTTTTGCCCCACTGTTAGGGTTACATATATTTTCAAGAACTGCATGGCAAATAACAATGTTATTTTTGAGAAAAAAAATCTTAACGTGGTATATATACAATTCATAACTAATAATAATAATAAAGAGCTAGACACATTTATTTATTTATTTTTTTAACTGATGTATTGTTGTAGTGTGTTGCTCGCATAGCATGTTTGCACACTGTTTATTTCCCACATCTTTCACATTAAAGTCTATTAACCTTTTGTTCCTCTCCCATCTTTTCTAAGGTTAAGGTCGTCCGATTACCCAAGACCAAAGCTTTTGTAAGCGCTCCACCCTTTCCTCTGGTGAGTGGAGCAGGGGCAGTGTTGCTCTTTGCTGGCTTCACGCTGGGTGGAACATCAGAGCACAAACTCCAAGTTAAATCTGCCGTGCTCTGTCGTAAATGACCCTCGGCCCCCAGCTCAAAGTTCACGTCCCTGGCCGGTCCGTGCGAGACGAGATGACACTCAACTGCCCTTTCCCATTCTACCGGGGATTTCGAGAAATGTTTACTCGGAAAGTTCATGACCTGCAGATCAAGCACAATGTCGCTATTTGTGATGAAACTTAGAGGAAATTAGTGGGTCTGGTTTATTCTCCCTCTAAAACAGAGGCTGGGGTAAAAAGATGGCGGAACAGAAGTGAATGAGATTTAGAGAATTATTGACCTGCTTTATAAATTATTAAAAGGACCCAATGTTGTAATATGTTGTAGTGTACATTTACCAGAACTCTACCAATACAGTTATTTCCCCATTTGAACACAGAATTAGAAACGTGTTCTTTGTGGTCGTTAGTTGTAGAACCAAAAATGTCAAAATATTGATTTTGAGAGACAAGTTAAAATGCATTTGACAGATTTTCATGTTTTTGTAATTATTACTGTCAGATGGGAATCCAGGGATAAGAGCTATGGTAAATATTTATAATAGTTTGAATAAATAAATAAATAAATAAATAAATAAAGACAGGAAGTAGTGCTGGGTTCTAAAAAGAAACCCTTCTGTCTGTCTCATCAATACACAAGATTCCATCCAAAATGCAGAAACCATTTCCACACAAGGAACACAATTTTCTGACATTCATATAAGATAAGATTAATTGAATAATATTAGTCAAATAATAATAATGTGAAAATTAGATGAGCTTTGGCTTTGTTTACAGTGTGGTTGTAGAATCACCTCTACAAATGTCACATCTGCTGGTTCCTGGTACATGGGCGGTCCACCTCCAACCAGGAAGAAAAATGATAAACTTCACCAAAATGGTTAAACTAGAGAAAACAAACTCTTAAATACAATTGTGTATGTAGTATTTAATGTAAACTGTCATATGCACTTTACCTTTTGTAGTAGTAGTAGTAGTAGTACCACAGTCTGCCAGTACCGATGTGGTGGAGGGCTGCAGACAGAAGATTGACATGGCTACTTGTCCCCAGCCAGTTTGTAAAACATTTACCCTTGTTCTTATCTGACACAGCAAATATCATCCATGTTCTTTCAGTGTCAGGATCTCTCAAAGTGACAGGCTCTTCTGGACTTCAGGGACGCACCGCCATCATGAATATTACATTGTATACATGCATTACATACACTTTTAAATAACCATAACAATATCCCTGTACAAATATTAACTATACTTTAAAAACAGTGTTGGGAAGTAACTAAATACATGCACGGAAAATACTTATTCAGAATACTAATTTTGAGTAACTATTCAGGTACAGTTTGGTGGTATTCAAAATACAGTTACTTCTTTAAAATCAATGTGTACAAAACAATGCAACTCAGGCTTGGAACTGCTTGGTAATAGTGAGAAAAATAGAACACACTGGTCTTGTGGTGCGTGCATGAGCAGTTTGTTCCTTTATTAGTAATAAATGCATAATATATTTTTACTGTTATGTGATGATGAATGTGCTAATTTTATTTTATGGGTCCCTACTTGCGCTGGTGATCTGTCTGCAGTTTTAGTTCCTAATGGATAAATAAAGTTATTTTGATTTTGATAAAATGTGAAGCTGTTTTTATGTTGGTCAAAGTGCATTCAGAATGCAGCGCTCAGACTGGACCATGAAACACATACACATAGTAATGCAGGTTCAGTATTCTGTAACTATAACACATTTTCAAAGTATTCTTCCCAACACTTCTACTGTATAACGCTTGCGTGCTGCTGATACATGCTTTTCTATTTGAGTAATTATGTTTTCAGGCTCTGACTGTGGAGACTGTGGAGAGAACCAAGGGCCACGAGACGTAATTGAAAAGAGGCACGTGCGATATTTAGCCCAAACAGAAGAAGAATAGTCTTAAAATTGTCATGCTGGAGGAGGGGAGGGAGGGGGAAAGGGAGGAGGAGGACCACAGCTGCAAGACAACAGTTGATCCCATCCCAGGAAACAGGCTCAGCAAGGTCACTGCGAGAAGGGGGCGGGCCAAAAGGTCACGACCCGAGGAGAGGGGAGGGGTTAAGGAACAGACTTCACATGAGACAGATCTTCAAAAGAAAAGGGCCCAGTGGGGGGAGCAGCGAGGTTGAGAAAATAAACGGTTTTGACCTGGTTTGTCAAAGCAGTTTCCCCAGGTGTTTGGCCCTAACCTCTTTGTTGTGTGATGGGAGGTGTTCGCGTGAGCTGTGAGGGCGGTTGAATGGGCTATATTTGTAGTGATTCTCAAGGCAGCAGAACATCTTGGTATCGTAAAGGTCAAGTGTTCTGAATGTTATTTTTATCTTGTCCTTGTGACCTGTGCAAGAGGTGAGCTGATTTAGACCAAGATAAAGCTCATCCTGGTTTTATACTGTGATCTGCTAAAAGTTTAAGGTATAATTTGACAAAACATTTTTTTTATTGGTTTACATATTTTTTTTAGGTCAAGAAACAGAAAATGTGGACACTGTGTAGGTTGTTATAAGTATTTTTAGCTAGCCCAAGAACTATTCATTTTTGTGCAAACCAACTACTTACTACTATGCTACTTACTATACTACTATTATATAAACTACACAATGTATATTCATTTCATTTCTATTAAGTTCTCCCTCTGCCTGTCAGATCCTTTCAGTCTTTTAAGACTAGACTGAAAACCCTCCACTCCTCCCTGGCATTTAATACTAGCTAGACAGGATATTTTGGTGTTTTATTATTCTTTTAATATGTATCGTCTTATCTGTGTATTTGTTTTTTGTTAACTTTTTATGTGAAGCACTTAGATCAGCTGAAGTAGTTTTAAATCTCGACTCATTGCTTTTTATGTGACCTCATCTGCTATTGTCGCCATTGTGAAGCACCAGCATAAGTACAATTTACTTATGATTTGATGAGCTAGCATATGTATATTTATATTTATTTACATTCAATCAAAACACTGAATGCAAGGATAATATATTGTACTAAACCGGATCTAGACCAAGACAACGTAAAGTGGTTTATACTTATACTCAAATTAAAACAAAGCCAACTACAAAAGGCATATAGTGTGAATGTACTTATGTAGGTGCGTGTGTGGAACCGTGTAGTGCTTTTAATCTTGATATAGAGTTGTTTTTAAGTTGATGGCTTCTTTTCATCCCAGCTCATTTCATTGCATTGCGTGTTAACTTCCATATGACAAATTACTCTGATTAATATGTCTTTGAGACCCACCTCAAAGCCCAAACCCTTCATACACTTTGACATCACAGTTCTGAGGTCATGTCTCGCTTCTGTGAAAGTTTCCCAAATGCTCTGGAAAACTCAAGTGTGCGTTTGTTTACATAACATGCGAGGTCAAAGGTCAGATGGTGGCAGGCAGTAGGGTGATCGAACATCTGTGGGTATATCTATCACATGTGCCGACATTGATTACATGTACTGACTTTTATTTGACCTCAATATGGGGAAGCAGGAGTAACATTATTAATGCAATGAAGTAGAAGTTTTGTATTGTAAAAATCCCTTAGGACAGTACTGCAATAACTATGTAATTTTCACTGTAAAATTCTCAATTGATCATTTCTAGTAGCTTACCTTGACCAAATAAGTGTAACATTAAATATACCACAGACTCTGTATTGTTCAACGAATACACATAAAACAAAACAAAAACAATTCATCTGAAGGTAAGGTGGAATAAGTACAAATGTTTTAATATTGCATAATATAACATAAAGACTCACTATAGATTCACAGTGGGAAGAGTAACCAGGGTTTTTACTCAAGTAAGAGTTCTGTTACTTCAACAAAATATTATTCAAGTATGTAAAAGTAATGTTTCAGAAAAGGACTCTGAAAATTACAATTTCTTTAATAAATGGTAACTGGTCACATTTGTATATAGCGCTTTTATACCTTCAAGGTCTTCAAAGCGCTTTACATCAAGGAACCACTCACCCATTCACACATACATTCATACACCTGTGTACGCAGACACTGGGGGCGAGCTGGGTTAAGTGTCTTGCCCAAGGACACAATCACAGCATTCATCTATGGGAGCTGGAATCACACCGCTAACCTGTGGGTCAGTGGACTCTACCGACTGAGCTCAATGCACAATGCAAAAAATGCTCAAGTAATTGTCAATGAGTAAACATACTACCCACAAATCTAACTTTCAGCTTCTAAATACAGTTCATATACTTTGTCACTTATTACTATGTGTCAAGTGCTTCGTTTGTCATTATGTTTGCTAAAGCAGAAGAAACTGCAAAGCCTTGAATAGTACTATAGTTGTACTTCCTAGACCTTGGCCTTCTGACTCCTTGATGGGAGCCCTTATGTGGGCCACCTATCGGCTCACATCCTCTCGGCCCGGTACACTCTTAGGTCAGAAAATCAAAGAGAAACCACAGACAAACAGCCGATTGTCAACTCCTTACACCTTGACCTCAGTTTAAACTTGTGACTTGCTTTATATTTACCACCGCCTCGGCAATCGCAGGAAATCGGGAGGTTAGCCCTGGTTCAGGCCTTGATAAGAATCTTGAAATGGAGAAGTTCGTGGAGGCTAAAGGTTATTGGGAGTTTAAAGAGTGTGTAGTCAGTCATGGGGAGGATTAAATAAAAGGGAAGTGAAGGGGGCATGGTTTCAAAAGTGCACTGCAGACAAAAAGCTGTCTGTTCACTGGACTTCATATGCAGACCAAGTCTAGGGGAAGTTTAACTTGAACTTGCCTTCACCTCTGGGCAGCACAAGAGGCAGAGGTGGGTACTACTCAGTTACACTACACAGTTACATTTACTCGAGTAACTTTTAAAAATATATATGCTTTTGTAGTGTAGTTTTTACTTCTGCTTGAGTAATAAGACAGTGTAACAGTGCTCTTACTTGGATAACAGTTTTGGTTATTCTTCCCACTATGAGTAAGTCAAGTGACAAAAGCTTTATGTCGGCAATGGTAAATTATTTGAACATTTGTGTTTCTTGCACCGCTCCTTCAGATATAATCTAGTTTTTTCTCATTTTTGTGCTCTATACTTTGAAAATACCAGTTTGCGTTCTTTAAAGGGCCCATATGACACTATTTTCTGATCTATGTTATGTTGTTTCCTCATCAAAAACATACCTGGAGTTGAGTTTTGTTTCATTCACACATTTAACCCTGCATATTTAGGCTGCATTCTAGTCTCAAACAGAAAACACTTGTGATGTCATGTGGTAATACAGAAAGCGGTCCACTGTGTTTTTAAACTGCATGCACCTTCACTAGAATCATATTGATAATTTCAGCCCTGGAACTGCTAATCTCTACTGAACTAAAAGCAACAAGGTAGCTGTTAACATAAAAACTACCACTTCATGACATCACAAGTTGGAATAAAATGGCTTAAACCTCACAAGAGTAGGACTTTTAATATTTTATCCTTCCAATTCCATGTCCATGTCATGTTACTTTTACAATTACACTTGAGTAGTAGATTCCCCAAATAGCTACCAGGACCACTACTTTGTACTTATACTTGAGTAACATTATTTTAGCGTTTATTAAGTAGCGTCACTGTTACGTGAGTGCAGATCTTGGCTACTCTACCAGCCTCTGACAACAGGATAAAGAATGTAAAAAAACAAAACAAAAAAACTCCGCTGCCTTAATGGCGCTTATGTTATTGTTATCTGAGGTGTATTTTGAAGAGACATAAAAGAATTTGGAGCACATCTGGTGACCTCTAGTGTTCTGTCTCCCAGTGTCTTTCCTGCCTTTGTGAAGGGAGCAGAACCAGCCCAAGAGGTGCAGGTTTAAGGGAATACAGGACATCCTCCCACTGCACTTTAATAAGGCCAGTCTCTTTGATGTTCCCTTTAATACTAACCACCATTGTATAAGTGAGGTCGTTAGATTCTTATCAGCCACCTAAAAATAATAAAGATGCAAACACAGTCATGCATTTTAGTACTTTATTTTGGAGATATCAGTGCAAATGAACACCAAAAAGAAACATAAAAAAATGACATTTCAGGGCTTCACATGAGAAAATGAAACGTCTTTTGTTTGTTGCTACAAATGTATTTGTCAGATGCACAATGCAAATCTATGATTGTACGTCAATCCCCCACTCGAGCCCCGAGCTCCTTCAGAGCTGTTAACCAGTAACAGAAAGGAAAATCACAAAAATATTTAATGCACGTTTTTTCACATATTTGTCTTTTTGCTTAACAGTCTGTGGTTATTTGTAGACTGTTCATACTCTAACAAACGCTCTCTGTGATAGAAAAGACCTATATTAAGACTTGACATTGTCCCCAGTCACCAGGAGGGTTCACAGGTAGTTCCCATGCGTCTGCATGCAACAGGCAGCAGTGAGGAGTCAGACATTGTTACACAACACAGCGCAGGATAGATTATCATTTACCACATAGACACATGCAAAAAACAAACCAACCAAAAGATGGGCATAACATCCTCTGCCTTTATATGTACACTTGTATGCATATAATTCCTATTTACAGGGCATTAAAAACTAGGATTATATCTTTTCTTAAACATTACAAAATAGTCATCTTCCATACTGAAAGTACTATATACACAAATACAGAATATTGAACCATAGTGAAAATGTATTCATCCAAGAGACATACTCCATATATGTAAGTATTAAAAAGATGACAAGATAAAGTGGTGTGAAATGAACCCATACTAAAAATACAGTACAATCAAAATGATGAGCCAGATACCCTCAGCACACCTAAACCGGTGAATTTTTTCAGAGGCAGAACTATCCAGCTGGGCCTGTGGTCATCTCTTTGTATCATGCAATTATTTTGACATTTCTGAAGATTAGAGTGCCACAAAAGATAAATCACAATAGAAATGAGTAAGAAGTAATCACAACAGCCAGACCCTCAACAGATAACAAGAATGAGAATGTAATAATAACATGCTATTAAATTATTCTCCAAAAGCATGAGTTCTAGTGCAAACTCAGGATGCATCATAACAGTGAGGGGGAATGAAGTAAATGAAGCCACATGCTAGAGAGGTGCTAGTTTAACCAGAATAGTAAGAACCTGTCATATGTAGCAGCCTTTAACTGTTGCTCTAGAAACCTGCTTACACAGTTGCACCACACTGTTGACCCATCTGCTCAAAACTGCTCCGTCTGCAAACATATTACCCTGAATCTGCACTGTCGAATATTGCCCTTTAAAATAAGTTTCAAATAAAGCCCATGACAAGCTGTGATCATGCAAACCTCCATGTGCCTCATGAAGCTACTGCAGCGTATCGAACATCCTCCTCTGAAACAGTCTCGTGATTGTTCAGATCATTGTAATGCAATGACAGCTAGAATAAGAGAAACTAGGACTTGGACACCAATGTGATATAAAAATGTGTAGTTAGATAAAAGAGACTGATTTTAAAGGAGGACATTTGTTACTGACAAAGCAATGTTGAACTCACAAGGTGGTAAAAGAGCTTTCAATGAATTAAACCATTGTGGAGGCTTATCTGCAATTTCATGCCCACAATGTATAGAACATAAGAGGCAATGCAAATATGCAATTGCATAAACAAAAACAATTATTGTTTGTCTCATCAAACCAATTTGGCAAGTCATTATAAAAAGAGAAGTACTATATAGTCATGTTTAACAGTTTATAAAACCTCTATTCAGATGATTGGCTCAGCCCTCGGCTCTTATGGCTGTGCTTGTCGTTGTGGGGGGGTGATTGGGGGTGGGAGCTGTGTTCATAAGCATGCAGGTCACTGATTGGCTCCTCTTTGACTCGGACCACAGACTGGGTGCCCTCCGCCTGCTCCTTCATGTCCTTTCGGAGCTGGAGGCTGCCCTTCTGCAGCATGTAATAAAGGATGGGGTTGGAGCGAGACAGTCGGGGGGAGTCAGGGTTAGAGTCACAATCCTCCTCCTCCTTCTCTGGACCGCTCCAGCGGCTCGGGCTCTCAGGCTCCTTTTTAACCAGAGTGGGCGTGTCTCGTTTTTGAGAGACGGGCCATGGGGCCGGCTGGCGCC
>KN475656.1:0-11525 GCA_000787095.1 Periophthalmodon schlosseri | reverse complement strand
CGGGCGCCCCCCGTGGGTGCGGCTGGGTCCATCAGCCACGGGTGGGGTGGACAGTGCTCGGAGGTGTCCCGGAGGCCCAGAGCTGAGGGGTCCATGTGGGTGCCAGCCGGGCAGGCTCAGGAAGTTGTGATTGTGAGCAGGCTGACTGTGAATGCTGCCGTTAGCTTTACCATTGGCCTGCAGCACAGAAGGGCTGGGGGCTCCTCTGGACTGTTGGGACAACTCTTTCAGGCAGTTGTCCGATAAAAGCAGCTGCTTGAGCACATTGAAGCCCCGGCTCTCTTTGCTCAGAGTCTCATTTGGAGTTCTTCTTTGTGGAATTTCATCTGCTTTCGGACTTCTCCTCTGGTCCAACTCCTCCTGAACACCAGGAGAAGCAAAACCCAGACTACAATGTTCCACTGCTCTGGGAGAGTTGCCATTGTTCAAAGTGTCAGTCCGTTCGGAGCAAAGACGCCTCTTTTTGGGACTGGGGCTCTGATAGTCCCTCTGCTCCTCTTTCACCTGTCTGAGCTGAGGCTCCACCTGCACAGCCGCACTAGTGTAATAAGTGGCAGTCTGTTGTTTAAGCAGCTGGCTGAGAAGGCCATATTTTGCTATGACCTCTGCGGGCCGGGGCTCTGTTTTTAGGTCTGGCTGATAGTCAGACAGAGGGCTATTCTTCTCATAACTTAGTCTTTTCCTGCTACTCAGTTCATCAGATGTGCCAGACAGCGGCCCTTTCTCTTCCAAGTTCTCAGTTTTGACCTTTACATCTAAAGCAGGTCCATTGGAGCTGTCACAGACGATGGAGGCACTAGGACTCTTGTCAATATGACCCCCTGATACTTCCACGCTCCTTCGACCACTCCCAGAAGGCCTGTCTTTGCGACTGGGTGTAGAGGCAGCAGAACTGTTCCCAAGGAGCAGCTGTAGAACTGTGCGCCGCTCCAAAAGGTTTTCAATCTGGGATGAAGGAGGAGTGGGCTCCTTGCGGCTAAAGGGGGTGGAGCTGCCAGAGGGCCCTTCTGACAGAGGGGTAGTGGTGGTTCGGTGCACTGGGGCATTGAGCCTTTCTAAAAGTGCAAGGGGTCTGTTGTCAAGCTCCGAAGCCAGTGGTTTAGCAGGAGGGATGGGGGGAGAAGAAGTGCCACACTGAGCCAGATTCTGCAAAAGTTTACTGGCACTAAAGCCGGGCTCAGAGGACTTCTCAACAGGAAATGTTTTGGATTTGCAAAGATCTAATGGACTGGACTGGACATGAGGCGAAGGGTAGGAATAAGGAGAGAGGGCACCACTTTGTTCTCGACTAAGTGGGTACAGAGGATGAGCTGGAGGCACAGGCCGGTTGGGAGGGCTATTTGTACCATTTTCATCCCAGGAAACCAGAGGCTTTGACTGACTACGAGACATTGTGGCCATAGTAATGTCAAGAGGCAAATCTTCATTACTAACACCTTTGTTTGCCATCTCATTATTTCTGCGCTCAAGAAGGAGCTGCATAAGGGTGAGTTTAGGGTGTGATTTTAGGTCAGGGCTCATTTCAGGCTCTTTATTTCTGGAGACCACGGAACTGGATGGTTCTGGTTTCCACTTGTTTATTAAAGACTCAGTGAGTTTGTCAAGGGAGGAGGTAGAGAAAGACAAGGATGAAGAAGTATTAACAGTGGCAATAGCAGCGGACGTTGGAGAAAGAGCTGTGGAAGAGTGAACAGAGGGTTGAGGCGAGAAAGCAGTTGGAGCACAGGGGAGCACAGAGGAAGGAGGGGTGTGGGAGGACAGGGAGGTGGACAGTGTGTTAGTTTTGGGGCTCGTGTCATGGACACTTATGCGGCTTCTCATTGAGAGGTCAATGGGAGAGCAACTTGAGTAGGAGCTCTCAGCGTCACTGCTGTCTTTAGCCAGGCTACGCTCCTGTGTGGAACACTCACTGTCAGATGTCACTGAGGAGGGGCCGCTGGGGGGTAAAACTCCACAGGGGTCCTCCAGGTGCCCATTTTTAGTCAGCTGCTTCTGGTTGTTGTGATTATTCAGAAGCAACAATAGTAAGCTACTACATGTCTGTGGAGGGCGGGTGGGGCGGGAGTCAAAGCCCCTCTTCTCCCTTGGCGTATGGCTGTGACTTTGAGAGTGCGTGGGCGGGGAGCTTTGGCTATGACTGCGGAGCAGCGAGGGGCTCTGTGGACTCGACAGGCCTGATCGAGGGAGTGTTGTTGTTGATGTCGACATACTGTTTAAGGTTGTTAAGGAGCTTAATGTGTCTGAGGCTCCAGGCAGAGTGCCCCCCACACTAGGTGGTCTTTTGTCCGGGCCATGCTGCTGGTTTGCCATAGCTGCCAGGCGTTCACTGGCAGACCTTCCAGAGAGTTGGGCTTTGAGGGCATGCTCTCTGGAGTACTGCTGAAGATGGGCCTCACTGGATAATAAAAGAGCCAGCTGACTACAGGCCACACTGGGCTTTGGGGAAGGTGCAGGACTGGAGCGGATTTTCACCATGTTGGCCACAGCCTTCAGCCGCTCGGCACAGGACTCTGTGGGGGGCGTGGCACTGTGCGCAGAGCGTGGGGACTCTGGGGGGCGGTCTTGGCTGTGGCCTCTGCGACTGTAAGGCGTGTTGCTATGATTTTGCATTTTGTTTTTTCTCATAAGACCTTTCAAACGGCTTGAAGCTGTACCATAAACAGGGAGTGGCTCCTTTTCTGCAGGGGCCTTAGGGGGAGGAGTGGTTTCCCCTGGGGGTTTAGTAGAATTCTGGGACATGGCTACACTCTGAAGACGTGAGCTGAAGGACTGTAGCAGTGAGGCCAGCAGGGTGCTCTCACCCGCATGAGGAGACCCCTCCAGACCTCCATTTTGTATGGCCCCGCCTTGACCGTTCACTTCAACTGAGGGCGAGCTTATCCGTTGGCTTGCTGAATCATTCCATGCCCCAGAGCGCAGTAGGCGGGCCTTCTTTAGATGCTGGGAAGCACCCAGGGAGGGCCCATTGGTTCCAGCGGCTGGAGCAGTAGGTCCATGAGTAGGCGGTCTGCCCCCTTTGTCCACCTGCTGCTGGTTGCTATGGGCAGCTTCAGACCTCCCGCCTACCGTGGCCCCGGGCCCGGCCACCACTGGATGCATCAGTAAACCTTCCAGATAAGTTAGAACAGCTGAATCCTTGTGTGTCTCAGGGCCAGGCTCCTCCCCATGAGTCATGTTCAATACTAGGATCCCCTCGTATAGTTCAGTACTGTGAGCAGAAAACAACTAGGTCATTTGAGTGACAGGAGTATGTCCCAAATATCAAAAAGAGCGCTGGGGTTAAACAGTTCAGATTAGATCCTGTGAAGCGGTCCAGTCAGCTCTATGGTGAAACAGGCTCTGTAGGTGAAGGCGGTCTGCTGCAGGTGGGCCTCCCAGGCATTGTCGTATGTCCTTAAACACAGCGCGTTCCCAGACGGCCCTGCCCCAGGCCTATGAGAGGAGCTGGAGTGGAGGAACCAGGATGTAGATATTTGGGATGTCTGTCCAAGGCTCGGCTGTGGTTCTGCCTGTGGCGCCTTTCAGTTTTGCAGACCTCACATTGGGGACCTGTGGGAGTGAGCGATAGGCAGAGAAGAGGGAGGGAGGGAGGGATGGAGGGAGGAATGGAGAGAGAAGAGAAAGTGTGTGAGAAGCTGGGATTTGCACAGCACTATATCACATTCATTTCAGCACCTTGTCTGCCATCTCTGTTACTTAGCAACATTTCAGATTGACTGCACACGGCTCCTTCTCCTCAGCACTCTCCCCTCTCAGCCACCCAGCAGACGACAAATGTAGATTAGAACTGATTGGATCCAAATTGAAAATTCAAGCCTACTACCTTGAAAACATTCAGGTCTTGAGCTATAAGCCCCTCACAGCGATGTCTTTCAAAAGTGAAGGGTCTTATGAGAGCTGTGAATAATTTCTTATGCAGCTTGTCATTTCAGTGGATTATCCCCCCTACCAACACCACCCCCTGCTCCTTATGCACTTGAGATGCAACCTTCAGTATGTATGAAGACGAAGCCTCCCACCCAGTCCTCCACATGTATCTGAACAGGCATTGAAACATGACTGTAAAAACTAGTCTCCATTATTACGCTTATAACATTATACTTATGGCTTGTATAATATAAATATTTGAAATTTTTGGATATGGGGATTCTTGAAGAAAAACCTGAAACAAGCTGCTACCTTTTTGAACACACTTCCAACTGATCATCTCCCAGGAGGATTAAATGAGTCATTTCAAACCTATTCTATGTAAAAGGAACAAACTGGTTTAATAGACGGTTCTAAAAAGGCAGAAAAAATGAAAGCAAAAACATAAAAAGATATAGTCCCATACTGAATGTTATGTGCGTTTTGAAACTGGGGGAGGATGGAGTGAGGATCTGTTGCACCTGTCACAGCACACCCCTGTCAGGGCAGAGTCCCTGACACTGGGGTGACCATGGTGCCAGTTGCCATGACAGTGTCAGTGGTGCTGCCCTGAGAGACCTCTGCTCTGAACCCTGTCAGCGTGGTTTCTGTGGATACAGGACACCGCAGACAGCCCTGGCCGTCTCATAAAGGTTAATTAATACAGAGTTTCCACCTCGCTTCAGCTGCTGTCCGTGTCCTTTCCTGGTGCTGCTCTCACCTTCGGTGTCCACTGAGTGGACCAACATCGCAGGTCACACAACAGGACACTAGACAGCAGTCCTTGATAATGACGAAAGGCCAGGGCAATGCACGCAGTTGCTAGTTTAAATACTTTGAGAGAGCTGCAGTGAAGCCAGAAAAAGCAGCCTCCTAATCAGGCAGAAATCCAACCTTGTGGTCCAAGTCCACGGGTTGACCTGACAGTAAGGGCAGTGAGTTGCCACTTTAATGCCACCAGGAAAATGAGCAGGGATTAGAACTAGACTCAACCTTATCTGAGCACAATTACTACTTGGCTGCAGGAAAACAATCAGGTCTTCTTTGTTAGCGCCTCTTCAAAGCCAGCCCCACAGACTGAAAATGTTTTTAAATGTGAAGCATGGCATAGCACACAAAAACTTCACTAAGATTGGCTCATCAGTGTCAATTACCTTTTCAAGGCCACCTTAAGCTGTTGACCTAAATCTGACAACAACAAAAGCCAACCTGGTCACACTGGGCCATCTGACGTCTGCTGTCATGCTAATCTTAGATGCTCAGGATTAGGGCTATTTTCCCGCCAGTAAGCTTAGTGCAATTATAATAGAAGGCCCTGTAACACTGTGTTTGATCAGCATGGTAAACATGCACATATGTTTACCTTCAACACAGCCTGGAAACCGTAACTAATGTGGCTTGATACAGCCCTCAAGATACAGCCAGAAAATATAAATGGAGAAAGAAAGACTGACACGGTTTCAACATGGAAAATGCTGTTAATCTCTTTACTGCTGGCAGTGAACCTTTGGAATTACAGTTGACCTTGTCTGTGTTTTTGCCCAAAGAAACTTCAATAGAGCAGACAAGGCTGCACAGGGACACTGCACTGAATTCATTTATATACAGCACAGCTACTGCATACTCCATCTCACATAAAGTACAAATAACTCTTTCAACAAAGTGGGGACCTTCAGGCTCTTGAGAGACATGTAACAACACAGCATGTATCTCAAAGCCCTGGCACAGTGCAAGGGCAAGAAGAAATCTGTTCTTTTCAGCGACAGTGCTCTGTTAACAAATAAATGACCTTAATATGGGAAAAGCTGTCCTCTATAGCGAGCCCCTAAAGCACAGGGCCCTCCTCCCTTCCCTTCTCACTATGTGTGATCTGTGCATTACTATTACATTATCTTCCCTAGTGTATACATTGAAAATGACCTTACACATCTGTTAACATGTCATCTCATTGGTGGTGGCACCCAAAAAACCTGACCTCCACCCCATCCCCCACTGTGGGACACCATTGGGCCAATGAGCGGCTCCACACTTTCTGTGGTGATTATCCATTATCCTTGACAATGTCAGCCAATGACAGAGCAGGCACAATCCTAACGTGATTTTTACCTCTACAGTGGGCCGTGCACATGTGAGGATGTGAGAGGGAGGCCAAGTGACAGGAGAAGGGGAGAGCTTCATCATCCCCTGGCCGCTCCACTCTTCATTTATTACTGTCTGTCTTGCTCTTCTTGTGCTTAAAGACGGGAACAGGAAAGGTCACTGCTCTCTCAGCCACTTTCTGAGATATGAGGCATTACCACCGAGTGACATACAACTGTGCCAATGCAGATGTCATGGATTAGATTTGGACAAGTGACCTTCGCCGGCTCACCAACCTCCAGATTACACACACTATCACCCACACAGACATTCTCACAAAGTACAGCACTCCTCCCGCTTTATCTTTTGAGTTCATAATGACCTTCATTGTCAGGCATTTAAGCCATTTAAAATGTATGAGACCAAACAAAAGAATTAAAAGGGGCAGAGCCATAGGAGTGCCGGTTAAAGTCAAGGTCATTCATGGCGCCAAGGCTTTTCCAGTTGATGCAACAGCTGGTGTCCATGCAAAGCTCTGGGCGTTAATAAAAAGTGACAATGCTGCCCAAGTGGTGTGTATTACTAATGTCTGACACCAGCCTGGCAGATGTGTTCTCCATGCATTTAAAAGGAGTCAAGGTTAAAGGAATTTAAAGGAGAGGCGATGGCTAAACACTATTATATCATGTAATCTGCAGCACACACAATGGGGGAGCTCACTTACACATACGCCATGACCGTTATTTGTAAATTCAATATGGCCTGACATGATTAAATAAGACAAAACATAAGCTACCTGACCAACACCACTTGTTCCAAGTCCTCCACCAGTGCCTGAGTGCACCTGAGGAAAGGTGTATTAAAGCTCTCGTTCACCTTGAAAGTGGTAAACAACAAGAACAACATGCTATTGAACAGCAGGAGAGCGCCAACAAGGAATTGTTTTTGTAGATGAGTCAATCAGGACAAACTAACACTGAAATGCAATCCACAGACACACGCAGATCCACACAAAGAGAACTAGGGCACTCTGACCCACTTCTTAGGATGCACTGACCAAACAAGTCATGCATAGAGTGCACGCCCCCATGTGCTCCAACACAGAGCTGTGCATGGAGCTCACATAAAGGAAATGTGATCCACCTCTGCTAGAGTCAGGCCTCTAGTGCTAATCCACTGGGACAAACCACCCTGCTCAGAGCACTTGAATACGAGGAATAATGTGCATCAAATGAGATGGGACTAGAGCTATAAAGTCCTTGGCCTGCATCTGCGGTGAGATGGCCAACATGGGGGCCGATTTTAACGGGCTTCATCAGTACAGAGAGTTCTCAGGGTGGAGAGAGAGAGCGAGCACACACTGATGAGTCATCGGAGCGGTCCAGGCGCAGCTGACTGGTGGAGAGTCTATGTGAGCTGATGATACTGCCTCTGTACTGTAACTTACATACTTGGGCTGCATGGATGTGCTTACAAAAACTGCGTGTGTCCATAGTAAATATTTGTGTGCCTTTTCAAAGACCCACCCAAGGGCCATTTCCTGAGCGGCTGAGAATTAGTGCTCCAATTAAACACACACACATTCCTTCTTAATGAGCCGTGGCCGCTATCAATCTATACCTGATTCATTTCTATTGGGCTCTGAGGTAATCTTCCAACATCGCCTGTCCAAAATGGTTCTCATTTCCCCTGCCGAAACAACACACAGTTTCCATTTGTAAACACAGAGCGGGAAATAGGAACAGCTGATGGCCCACGGTAAGGGCCAAAAGGCAGAGCAAAGCGTTTGAAGCCGACTGCAGCAGCGAAGTCTGAGGGGAACGGACCGCTATGCAATCGAGATCAAATGTCCCACTGTCAGGCTGCCCCGAAAACCGGATAAAACCAGCTAAAAACCCTGGCCTTTAATGAATCATTTCCATAATATCCTTGGCATTAGTCCCGAGAAGGCCATTGCAATGAGTCAGCAAGATGTCCGACTTTATTGGGTTAAAAGAGAACAGTTTTTTTTATACTGTGAGTAATTTAAAATGGTTTGGAAATAAAATTGTAAGTGACAGAGACTAAAAAAGACAGACGACATCATTTTGCATTCACTATCAGCCATACGTATATTTGCATGGAACTGAAAAGGTCCTGCAATTGTCAATACAGCAGCACGTACTCCTGAAAAAAAAACAAAACTAATTATGACCTTGTCCCAAACAGGTTTTCCAAAATGCATGTAACCACGGCAACACGCATAAGGACAACTGGGGAACATTACGTTAACTAAGAACCAAAGTATGCATGCAGCACACTCATGGTTAGAGACATTCTACTGGACCAGGGAAAAGGGAGCTTTGCGTTTCCAACTTTCCTGTTTCCCAATTTTTCCAAACTTGAATGGCTAATCACTTAACCATAGTTGCTAAAGTTTGATAAATATGTATTTTAGCATCTTTTATTAGGAATTACAGCTACAAAGTACCTTTGTGCTGGCCCTCAGCCTGAATAACTGTGTTAACTCTGCCAGAGCAGATAATAAATGTAACGGCATTATAATTATCAACATTTCTCCACCCATCTCGATTCACCTGAGTCCGAACACTATTTAAAGTTGCCCCATTAAAGGCATCTGCTACATCTCTTAGATACATTTAACCCAATAAAGTATAAAACAATTATGTGTAACCTTTTCCGGGAAAATCTCCCGAGCCACACCAATCCAGTTGGCACGGCAGCCGAGCTGAACGCATGCCAACGAACAGGAGACTTCAATAAGATTAGCCGTACACCTGATGTCCAGCCCCGCACTTGTGGAGCAAAAGGTGGTGCAACCTACAATCACAACTACAGCACAGTTCTCACTGTCAAACAGGTTAGTGCTTAGAAGGCTGTTAATACACAATTGTGACCTACTTATGGGGTAAGGAAGACACCTGTTAGTAAAACAGGAAGCCTATCAGTGTCACCCAGTGAGTCATCAACCCAAACTAAAAACTAAGCTAACATGGATTCTGAAAAATTCAGATTATTCTCATAAAATGTGTCAAACACCAGTGTCTGTAAAACAAGTCACTTTTGTCTAGTGCGGCGTCTGTTGTCGTTGCACAACTTGGAGAAAACCCAAGAGTCCCTTTGAAGCAAAGCTGAACAGAAAGTAACCAATTATTATTAGACCGGAATACTCGGGACAATTACACAAGAGATTATCAGGAAATATTCACCACTGTACCCACTGGGCAAAGTGTTTCATGCTGAAGTCAACATCCCAAATCTCAGATTTTTGTTTTTAATCAGAAGTGCCCTAGATAGAAGGCTAACAAATAGGACTCAATACAATATGACATAAAACTAGAGGGGAGGCAACTTGTAATTATAACTATAGTAACCATTTTAAATTGCAAATGAAAAAGGGTGGCTAGTGGCCAAATATGCGGTATATATACATATTTTAATGTGGACTTAGAATACCACCTGCAAAATTGGGACATTGCCTTTGCGTAGGTCTGGGGTTGTATAATGTTTTGCGGTCACTGAATGTATTTTTCAATCTATTATTTGACTATTCATACCACAAGCCCAGCTATTGATAATGGCCTATTCCCCGTGATGTAGAGTTTGACCTGGCCTTAATGGCTGAATAATATTCTAACAATATTAGTAGTATTATGTCTAAGTCATGGTGGTTGTTAATCCTGGTTGTCATCAGTCAAAGTGCTGCTCTTTATTCCCACACAGAGGTTAATTGCTGTAATTGCCTTCACTTGTCAGCTCAGGTACACAACCCCTTAATCAGCGCTGAAGGACAATATGAAGAATTTGATAATCACGCCTAACGGTCCTAATTGCAAACTAGGTAACAAAAAGGATCCCGATGGTTTTCCTTTTTGGCTGTGGATTGATCTTAGCTGCAGCCGACTGTAACCGCACTAATTGTCATCCCCCTTGCAGACGAGCATAGTGCCAAGGCTCCCAGGAAATGAGTCTGTCTTCCCCAGCCAGGCTTTGACTATTAAATCAGACGGAAAGCGATAGACAAGGCCAGCGCCGAATTGCAACAGCCTATTACTTCTCTGTTATGAAGGTGATCGGGGCGAGAGAGAAAAGTGTCCAGAGGTAAACACACTGAAAAAGTTAAAGTTAGGAGATATTCTGCTATAGCACTAGCATGGGGAGAGACTGAGAGTAGACACACACTGCATTCTGGTCCCTTGTCATCCTTGGCTATGGAGGCTGATACAGGTAAAGTGCAGTAATCAATTTGCTCTACTGGCAGGAGCACTCCCTTAGAATACTAATAAGCCCCCCACCTCCATGCACTACACACTTCCTGGCCAGGTCTCTCTCTCTCTCCTCCTCCTCTCCTCCTCCTCCCCTTCTGCTTTTCTCCTTTGGCGTTCACCTTTCTCATGACTTGACACCCCCCCAGTGCCCCAGACCTGACCAAATGCTAAAGGAGGGCGGGCTGTCTTCTGCACAGATAACTGCTGCCACTAATCAAGCCTACGTGCACCGGGCCGTGGGATTAAAAGAGCTTGCACAGCTTGACTCAGGCACTGAATGGTTGTTGGCACACACACATGCACACACACGCACACACACACGCACACACATTTGAGGTCAAAATAAAAAACCTATAGGGAAGCCTGCTGCGTCTCATTCCGGAAAGGTAGACATACATACAAACTCTGAAGCCACAGACGAGCAAACAACACAACAAGGTCAACTGAAAAGCTAATGTTGGGTGAACATTCTCGAGCTATAAAAGAACACACACGCAACAAGATTACATCTAAATTTACTCCGTCAGTCAGAACAGCACAGAGCCACCTTCACTTGTATCTCTCAGAACACATGTCACGCAGGAGCAAAGCCGTTCAGCATCCAGAGTGAAAAAACGAGTCAACAGTGAATTGACAAGGCCTTAATTCTTGTTCGGTTTTCATTTGCGGAGCTGGCTTAAGGGGGGTCTGTGCGGCGTATCAAACACACACTGGAGTTGCCTGGGGGCTGTACTGATGCGTCCTACTCACTGTAACACGGCATGTTATATACAGCAGAGCGGCAGGGAGACCACGCCACCCTATGCATCAGCAGGGATATTTCATTATGTACATAACGAGTGCCATTAATCGCTCTTAACAAGGGGACTGAGCCTCACCTTGGCAGTCTCACATGCACAGCGGGAAGGTTGAGGGGGCGGGGGCGTGGAAATATCTATAGTGCACACCAGAAATTAAAATTCAACACACTCAAGGATCCGCCAGCACTGTCGCCTCCCGCCTCCTCTTCCTCTTTGACCGACCACATCGAGGCGGCCTAGGGGTATGTGCGCAGATGGAGGCGAGCCAGCAGTCATATAGAGGAAGATAGACACATAAAAAGTAAGGGGAGAGAGGAGAGAGGGCAGAGAGGGGTAAATATATAAATAAATAAGGGAAAATGCCGCAGTGGTGGCAGCCAGCGGGGGTTTGTGCCCTTGACACACTGACACGGGCTATAGAGGGAACAGAGGGGAGGGGGCGCTGTCATGTGACACTTGTCATTCGCCTGAT
>KN475655.1:3183-18044 GCA_000787095.1 Periophthalmodon schlosseri | reverse complement strand
TGAAGAGATAAATTACATATATGGGTTCAAATCAGTGTACAGTTATATAAATATCTACTCTGCGTTTATAAAGAAGCATTTTATGGAGCTAAATTATTCCCTGATTGTGAGAAAAAAGGACTGGTGTGGGCAGAGTTGTGTTTTTGTTTTTGTTTTTCCTCGAGTGATGCAGAAAAGCCGCTGTCTGTGTGAATGGTCACGTGTGTTTGCATAATCATCATAAAATCAACATTACAAGAGAAGAGCGCAGAATAAAAACCTTTCAGTCATATGCGCAGCTAGACAATGAATGCTTTATTCTGGAACGTTTCAGACAAAGAAATGACATCTCCATGGAGACAAGGCGGCAGGACCTCCACCAGAAGAGCCACATAGTGTATCTTTATATGTTCTGTGCTATACTTTGCAGTGTGAATGCAATATACCCATGACTTTGACCACATAAAGTAGTCCCTCTATTAACAGTGTTCCTCATCATTACATTTTAGACTTTAAATCAGACCTATTGTCCTTGTGTCTGCTCTTTAGCTATAATCTATGACACCCGTGGATCTTCATGTTATAATTTGCACATTTTAAATCGCAATATTCATCTAAAACGACTTGATGAAAGAAAAAAGTCCAAGAGTCCTACGCGTATCACTGATTAAGAAAATAAACTGAAGAAAAACGACTTGATGAAAGAAAAAAGTCCAAGAGTCCTACGCGTATCACTGATTAAGAAAATAAAACTGAAGAACAAAGTAAGTACAGAGCAGTGGGAGTCTCGAAAATAAGTGATTAAAGATACACGAATCACTCCAAAAAAGAGGGTAAATGAGAAAGAAACAACTATAACATGGTCAAAAGCTCTGAAAAGTCTATTTTGCATAATAGGTCTGATTTAAATAAATAGTCTTTGAATGGACAAATGGAAAAATCCTAGAATTATGAAAAAGCAGCTTTTTGCACTAGTACATTCAGTTGGTGTTTTTGTTTTTGATAATAACTTCTTTTTGCTGTTTTTGTTTACTTTTTTGACTTGGACACGTGTGCTAAATGCGACTCTATGCCGCCCTCGTTGAGCTGCAAGGTGCGTTCAGGCCAGTGCAATCACGTGTGTCTTTTATAAATGAGCAATATGTCACTTGGCCTTTATGCTAATGACGCCTCTGCTATTCACTCCTGCAGATGATAAGTGAACCAACAAAACAGCCATTTCATTTATTGGCGCGAGGAGCAGGATATATGGGATATGCAAAAGGCTGATGTTTAATCATGCTGATGTTCATTTTGTGCACACTCTGAATTTCATCACAGCATTTGAGACATGTCAGTTTCACCCTTTTGTTTCTCACCTCCCGTCCTCCATCTTGGGCTGGGACACAATGACATACAAGAGTTTAACTAATAGTGATGGGTCCTGCAAGTCTTACATCATTATCTCTTCATTTTTTTTTCTTTCGGGGTCACATGGCCTGTAAAAGCTGACAGCTAATTTGTCGTGTCCTGGTACATGAGAGGAGGCGGGGACACTGGAAGCAAAGGTGAACAAATCTTCATGTATATGTTACAGAAAATAACTGATGGTTCTGTGTTTTGCCATTTCACTCCGCTGTATCTAATATGTTAATCTCCTTATAGAGGCTTTAAATTATAATTACACAATCGTTCATTTATTAACCTCAAGGTGACTCAATATGCATACTGGATTTCTGTACTATTCAGCCTGGCTAGGCACATGCCAGCTCAGTGTTTCCATGCCATACAACAACCGAGTAAGAGGGTTTATGTTATATGGTTTCAGTGGCTCCGCGTGGCTTGGAGCTATAAGTATTTAATTGAAGAGTATTTTATTTGTGTTAGTTCTTTTTTTAAATTGTAGTTTAAATTGGGAGATTATTGTGATCTTGAAATATTAAAATACAATTATATTTTATTATTTTTCGTCGCTCAAAATACGCGTCACACTCGCGTAAGATCGCCAAAATGCCACCAAAAAGCCGTGCATTTATTGAGAAATATGCATTTGGAGTCCTGTCGATCTTCGGATCCGCATACGTCTGTGAGCAGCTATTCTCCACCATGAACTGTGTTAAAAACAAACACAGCTCACGCCTCACAGACGACGGCTCACAGTAAAGATGAAAGTGACTTTGTACAGCCCCGATTTGCAGACGCTGTGCAGAGGTTCAGAGCAGAACTCTCTGTGGCACTTCAAGCAACACACTATAGTTGTTTATACAAAGTGTAAAGGTAAAAAACAAACAAACAAACAATATATACAGTGTTATTGTTATCTTCATTTTAGATGTCAAAAAAGTATTTGTAGGCTCCCAGTGTTTTTTGTTTTTTTTCGTGGAAACCAGGTCCAAATGCTCTTTGGGTGTTGAAGGTTGCCGACCCCTGGTCAAGGGTGAGGGAAGTCTGTGCATCTTTGGCCTTGTCCCATTTAAGGGGTTATTATGTAAAAGTGATTTTTTTGAGCGTTCTACCATGATACAGCATTGTTCCCTCATCAATAACATGCCTGAAGAGGTTTAGACGTCATCCATACATGTTTGAGTAATTTAGCGATCCACCCGGGCTCTATTCAAACCATCCTTACGGTTAGATTCTGTCCAAGGCTCCGCCCACAAGCCTACGTCACCCATGCTCCCATGCGACAGTTTTCCATTAATATACAAAAAACATGATACAAAACTGTACACAACAACTTGACAAACCTGATGCAATGTGCAGTAGTTTCATTAGTGGGATGCAGCTGATTGTGCTGTGATAGTGCTCTGAAGGGGGAGGGGCTTAGCAAAGAGAGCACAGTGAGGGGAGACTCAGAGCGTCAAAAACGAAAGTGAATCTTATAAAACACGTTAATTGTTTTCGGCAAAGATAGCATTTTTAATCTAAATACGTTTTAAATACGTGTACGTGTATTAATACCCCATAAAAGTAAATACCTCCTCTTTAATACCCCATAGAAGTAAAATACCCCCTCTTTAATACCCTATAGAAGTAAAATACCCCCTCTTTAATACCCCATAGAAGTAAAATACCCCCTCTTTAAGAAGAATGCATGAAGATGAATGAGCTAAAAGCACCTTGAATAAAATAGAACTCTGATATAGAAATGGCTCAGAGTTGTTGTTTTGTCATTCCTAGTTTATTTTTTTGAAGTCCCTTAAACTGAAAAAGTGTTTTGACTCAAGAACATAATATTGGAGAATGAGGTAAGACAAACTCTGAGGAAGACGATGTGTGAAGGCTCTTTTTCTAATAGGGGGTAAACAGCATTTCTACATTATGCAAACTACAACACTGACAGGATTTGTGTTGATGTGTCAGTTGCTGCCGATGGCTAAATGAATGGGAGACGTTCAAAGCGTCTGTCGTAGCTTTCTGTCAAACATCTTTCAAAACAAGGCCTCAGTGCAGAGAGATGACCGAACCAACCAATTCAGACTTTTAGCATCTGAAAACACATGCGGCGGGTCCCTCTGGTGTTATAAAGATCTTTGAACATGACACTTTATAAATGATCTATTCTCTTACACTAAAGGCTGAAGTGCCAACATATTTTGACATATGGTAGACAACTCTGCTGACAAAACACTCCTTTATCTGTGAATTATTCAAATATTTTCACATTTTATAAACATGACCTGCATGTGGCCCCAGATACGAGGCAGACAGGTCAAATCAAACATTGCGTAGTTACTTACTGGTAACAATCGCAATGTTGATTTATTCTTAATTACAAAAACAATGCACATTCGGTTTAATTCTGAAAATGCCTCTCTCTGATCTGAATGGTCACCGCCTAAACCCCAGCACCTGCAGCCAAACATGACTCAGTGCCTGTGCAGCCTCTGCAGCTCAGTGAGCGCATGCTGGAGGCTTCCACATGAGGCCCGTCCATATCCTGACAATGGGAAAAACTTGGATGTGTCCTCTGTGTGGAGGCTAGGCACCGTGCCCAGGTGATCCCAGTTCTTTTTTAAGCCAGTAAGAGGCTGCATTCCCTGCCTTTAAAGGGCCCATATCGCGCTATTTTCTGACCTATGTTATAAAGTTACATACATACATACATACAAACATACTCATACAACATACATACACATGTTTAACACATACATACTCCATATTTGGAGTTGCCCATCTCTGCTGCACTAAAGGTAAAAGGTAGACGCTAACTTGAAAACTACCAGTACATGACATCACAAGGTGGAACAGAGCATGTTGAGCTTTGGAGAAGTAGCCTAATAATAAAACATGTGTGAATGAATCAAAACACAACTCCCGGTATGTTTTTGAGGAGGTAACAGCATTAGAACGTGGCTTAAAGTTCACAAGAGTCAATTTTGTGCAATATCAGACCTTTAATGTTACGGACTACACTTGTAATGTCTATGATCATGTGTATTATTTTAACCTCGGCCAGATTTTTTCAGCTGAGTTTCAGATGAACTACATTTCAGTGGGAGTTTTCATTGATCATTCTTTAAAGGGCTCGCACACATTTGCCAGATTTTTTTTTTTTTTTTTCTTGTTTTTCAAATCCCATTTTATAAGCACAAGCTAGTCCCATTTATTATTGATGGACTTGAGGGCTTAAGGTTTTATTTCAATAAAAATGTTTTTCTGAATTCGTTGGGACTGTTTCACATTTGCGTGTTCTGTCTGAGAGGCCACTTTCCTCTCGCTCTGCTCTAATTGGCTTAGTAGCACACAGACAGTTACTATTCTGAGAGGGCTTTGACCATCACTAACAGAAATTGTCCGCAGATATCTGGTAAATCCCCCGCTAAAGGCCGTCTTTCGGTGGGCAGCTCGCGGGGGGGAAAGCCTCTGAGTTCCATGGGGTCTCGGTGCGTTTGACGTGCGAGGGGGCGAAAGGGGGCCGGGCGGGCACACGCGCAGAGCCCTTAAGCCCCCAGATAACAGTGGGAATGGGGGCAGCCAGACCACACCGAGTCCGGGCCTAATAAAAGGGAGTGATGGAGACAGAGGGCGCATTCCTCCCCTGGCCCGACTCGGCTGTGACTCAGTCTGTAAAGATTTGGCTGTTTTGTTACTGGCTAAAAAGAGAAACTGCTCTGAGCCCTGACTTTCCTCTGGCGCCCCTGTCGCTGAATCTACTTTTATCGTCATAACGTTGGTCGTGGCCATTACCGAAATTATCTATAGCAAAGTGAAGAAAATGTATTTTTAATTTAACTCAATTACAGCCGTCCTGCTAAAGCTGCACTGTGTAACTTTTCTGGTGGAAGGTTAACAACTTGTGTGTTGCGTGTTACAGGTGAGATCTGTGGAGAGGAGATCCTGCTCATAGTAGAATACATGTTTTTTCAAGGTAATTTTGAGCAATAAAACAGTCTGTAGTCAAATAAATGAAAGATATATTTTTTTCTCATACTGTGTGGGACACTCTAAGCAAAGCAATAGCATCACTGTGGAGAAAAGTTACATAGTGCACCTTTAATTAAATGCATTCCTAATGTGTGCGTTCCCCCAAAAAGGGTCACAGGTCGGTGCAAATCACACACTCAGATGGATATAAAACTGTGTGTGTGTGTAAATGATGTTGTTGATGAAACTTAAGTTTATTATTAAGTCCTGTATTTGTTATAATATAAAGTGACCCAGAGGAAGAGGAGCTGATGAAGCTGATGAGGGTCTCCACATAAATATAAGCCCAAAGTGAATGAAATACTTAAATAGCTGAGATACAGTTACTTCTCACCAGACACTGAGCGTTTTTCGACATGCTTACAGCCTTGGCAGCCACACGACCGGCTTCTAAAAGTAAATGTCAAAACCCTGTTATGAAAGGCATAACAACATGAATAAAATGTTGTTGCTTGGAAAACTGCAGAATGACAATCCTAAACACCTGTTGTGTGTCACCTATCAATTATGTGCTGACAGGCCGGTATGCTCCAGCACTAACTGCAGGTCTCCTCAGGACATAACGGACATCATCACCGGCGCCCTCAGAGGAGGAAGAGGAGGAAGAGGAGGGGCTTTCTCTTTACCATATGTTATTACTGATGATTAGCTTTGCTTTTGTGCCACGAGTGACACATTACTTCGATTAAAAAGAACTGATGTTTGGATACAGAAGTTAGTTGCATTAGTTGTATTTACTAAAGTTTTAAAATCAAAGCTGCACTATGTAACCTGCTTGTCTCCACGGAGATGTTGTTGCTTTGACTTGAATGTCCCACAATATAGCATTCATTTTGAGCATTAATTATAGGGACAGGTGTGGTTTTAGTTATATTAAAAAGATAAAATACATTTTATACATTTATAATTATATACAAGATGGCAGATATAAGCGGTCGAAATGAGTTTCCTCCGCAGGGTGGCTGGGCACTTCCTTAGAGAAAGAGTGAGGAGCTCAATCATACAGAAGGAGCTCAGAGTAGAGCCGCTGCTCCTCCACGTGGAGAGGAGCAGCTGAGGCGGCTCAGGTATCTGTTTCGGATGCCTCCTGGATGCCTCCCTGGAGAGGAATTCCGGGCACGTCCCACCGGGAGGAGACCCCGGGGAAGACCCAGGACACGCTGGAGGGACTATGTCTCTCGGCTGGCCTGGGAACTCCTCGGGATTCCCCCGGAAGAGCTGGAGGAAGTGTGTGTGGAGAGGGAAGTCTGGTCCTCCCTGCTCAAAGTGCTGCCTCCGTGACCCGGCCCCTGATAAAGCGGAAGAAAATAGATGGATGGAAATTTTATACCTGTGGCTGTCAGTTAAGCCGCCCTTAGTAATACAATTTATTTAGGGGCTACATCCTTAAAGGTGCTGTACCTGATTTTTACTGGATTAAAAATGTGAAAAACAGGACTAGTTTATTCAAATGGTTTGCAGAGGTCCAAAGTTCCTCATTCCTATTCCTCAGACACATTCCTGGGATCCTTCTTATCCGCTGCGATGTGTTATAAGCTCTTTTCACAACTTTTAGAGGCCAGAGTGGAGTTTTGTTGTCACAGTAACTTACATGCTGACAGTGCACTTCCTGGTTCTTGGACAATAAAACGCTGTATAATTACATGCAGACAGTGCACAGCAGTCATCCAAATATCTGCACTGGGTAAAAACTTTTTTGTTTCTCGCTCAACCACATTAAAATAAATGTATTTGCCTTCTATGTGCCGTTAGGTCTGAATTCTTAAAAAAAAACGCTGAATTGTTGGCAAAAATGAAGAGATCTGAAAAGGTGCTTTGCTTGGCGTTTTGTAACTTTATTCTTTGGTAATAACACGTGATGTTATAATGAAAGTGGGCCATAGGGTAAGAGGAAGCCAGCTTGCAGACATCTGTGTAAACAATTTAATTAAGACCATGTTTGATGAATTATAGCTGGTGAAGGCTCTGCCCATCCTAATACTTCACTTTCTTAATTACACCAGACATCCATGTGTTCATTCTCTGTGCCCACTCTGTACCCGCCTCAATCCCCCCGCGCTTACAATGAGAGAAATTGAAAAACTACAAAAGGGAAAGTGCATTTCACAGTCTACTGAAGCAAAGCAAGCAATTTGAAATTAATCAAAACACAATAAGTTTACAACATGATAAAGAGGTGCCGCGTGCAAAATGAGAGGAGTCAATTTGTGATATTTCCCTCCACTTTATAGTGCAATGCATAATAATGACTGCCTATGGAAATGCTTTTATATTTAGCACAGTGTGTTTTAGGAGCAGGTGAAGTCTTGGCGGGAGTGTTGCAAACATAATTCAGTCACAATTTGCAAAAAGGAAATCATGAACTCTTAATAAGTCTTCTTTCATTGCAGTATATTTTATTGTAGCCGCACGAGTCATTATTAACGTAAGGCGTCAGGGCAGCCGAGCGTGCGGCGTCTCTACTTGTAATAACAATGACACTGACTTAACCCAGTGAACCTTAAATGGAGAGGAGGACATTTCATGCTCGAGCCTGCATTATTAAGTCTGATTCACATAATAAGTATCCACACTATGCAGAAAAAAAAGGAAAGGCTAGAAAATGAGAGTGAAGAAAGCAGAGGACGTGGTTACTTATTACACAGGAATGTGATTAAACTAAATGATTATAATTTCATAGTAGCAGCTGAAACTAGCTTGAAGAGAATGAATTATAATTAGCATACTACAAGATAGAAGTGACAAAACATAAGAACATCTGACTGAAAGTGTATGAGCAAATATGAATATATCCATCTGATCCCTTCAGACAGATACAAGGCAGTGTCCAGCAGTGATCTGGCCAGAACTGAAGAAGCGGCTTGGACGAGCAGCCAAACGTCTTCACTCTTACAACTTTTTGTCCAGTGACAGATTTGAATTTTTCTTTTACTATGGATCAGACCCGGATGATTACACAGACAAATGTACCTGTTGCTGCATAAACTGAAGCAGTCCGAGAGTTGGAAGAAGAGGCATGAAGGGACGTTCCTGCGGTGTCGGATAAATCGTAAATACGACGTTCCGAGAACACGTTGCGCATGAAAACCGCATCAAATGATGATGGCTCAAGTTGGAGAAATGGGAATTCTGGAAGCAGCACGAACGACCCAAGATATTTAGTACAAAGTGAACATTAAGTTTGGGATAACTACTGTAGGCATTAGTTTCTGCTCTGACTCACAAACAGATCCAGAGTGTGTTCTCATTTGAACAAAAGCACATAAACGCACAGGTGCACGGGCACTGCCCCACGTGCACATGAAACGCAGGAGAAGTTCACTTACATCAGTACAGGACTCAGAGACATGAACCCTGGAGACATTGTGACAGTATTGTCTGTTCAAGTCTGGCTCTGCTTCCTTTGTAGGGAGTATTATACGTCTGATGATGTGGGGCTATGATAACAAACACTGTGCTGGGCTGGAAAATTTCTCTATCAGTGCTTATATAGTGTAATCTATATGCCAATATTACAATATTAATAAAAAGAGAAAGTATGTGTATACAGCAAACACAATTTAAAACAGTTTGCACTTATAATTTACATACTTGACTCTGGAAGCAGTCACATGTGCAGTGCACACTGCTTACTCTCCCTCTGGACCATTAAAGACAGGACAATCTGACTATAAATCCAAATGTTTGAGACAGAAAAATATATACCACGATTGTATTTGAAGGGAATTTGATTTTTTTATACAAAGACATATCTACATCTACATCATGTTATCTGATGTTTGGCAAAGAACAGTTCACTTGCTTTATTTCTGATTCTCCCCAGCTCTTCCACAGAGACATATTAGCACACATTCAAAGTGAAGCACATGGCCTCACTCCTCACACATGAGCACTCTTCTCAGTCTAACCCTTTTGGATTTGGACTCTGACTGAAAGATTAGGGAACTTTTCCAGGCTATTCATACCCCCTTGTTCCTAGCGTTGGACTTGGCTCATTGGTGCAATCCTCTCCCGCTCAGCCAGGCCGCTCTATTTCTGTGGTGCGTTTGATTTGATGTTTGGCGCATGCCTCTGAATAGCTTGTACCTGTTTATCCCAGCAGCACAGCAGCTTAGGAGATGTTTTCCCCAAAGCTTACAGGTGCTTTTCTCAGCTGGATCGTCCATGCTTAATTCCAATCCATAATCCTAAAGAAACTGGACCAAGCGCTCCTGTGAGCTGTGCGTTGCCGAATGCACATCGCATCCTCAAAATGACATCTTCAAACTCACTCTTTCAACCAATCAGGAACCAGAGTGTAAAATCACACAGTAAACAAAACAGGTTTGCATTAAACCAAAACTACGTTGTTGTTTTGTTTTTTTTTTTGTTTTTTTTTTATCGTATTAAATATCATTATAAGTCCATGTGATGGTTAAATATTCATTTTTTATTTTTATTTTATTTTTTTTTTGTTTTGAAGCGTCCGTCATCTCCACCTGCTGTCTCTGGGCGGGAAATCAACCAGACGAGAATGGTGGACATCTCCCTGAAGAGAATTTTCCTGGGAAAACCTAACTTGTTTTTATACTTGGCAGAGTTATATGTTTTTGTATATAATTACACTGCATAATTTCAATAAAAAAGCAGAAAGGAAAAATAGGCGTTTTGGTTCTGTTCTCTGACAGTGCATTCTCACAAGGGGGCTGCAGGGGGAGCTCTATCGTTAAAGTTACTTAGTTCTGCTTTAATGCAGCACATGAGGACTATAAGAAACCTATGGGTTCAGATCATATACTTCTATATGTTTGCTGTAAATGGAAAATAAACATAAGGATTTTCTGGTTGACGATACAACTCCTTTGACACAGGACGATGGCACCGTTTTAATGAAATCTTTGGATTGATGATATTACAGATATGGATCATGTAAGTTGGCTGACAGCTTTTCAGATCAAAAATGTTTATAAATGGGGCAAATGGATTGTCAAGCATTCAAAGCATCCAAAGTAAAAGGCCAAGCGCTGACGATATAGGTCTGTTGCTGGGCAACAGAAGAAACAGTCTTGTGGTGGTTTTCTGATGAACCCGGCCTTGAAACAACAATACTGTGCTCACATGACAGTGGAACATTCTAGAGTCCACAGATTACACCTGAGATGAAGGGCCTTTTCACTGTTAGATTGCATATGTTTTAACTTGGTTTAAGGTTAATATCGTGTATAAACTCAAAGATCCACGTGTTCTCTTTTAGAATAAATGAACTGATGTTTTCTTATTATCAAGGCAAACAGACTGCTGCCGTTAGTCATTCACAAAGGCACTGCGGCTGATCGTAGATTGATGTTTCATTATTAGAACAGGTGCAGAAGGCCGTGATGAGTGCACAACTAAAGACAAATATGATGATGAGGAGGGCTGTGTACTGCACACAGTGTCTGGATGTGGGGTCTCTGCGTGGTGAGGCTGTATATAAGTACAGACCATGTGAGGTGAATAAATGGGCTTATTATGTGCTCCAGCCATATGGCTCATTAAATGCCATTGACTCAAAACACATTATGTCCCATCCAAGCGTTCAGACAGCAAGTAGACGTAGCCTCGAATTACTGAGATACAAATTTGCATTCTCAGTTTGTTTTGACAGCACTTAACCATACATTAGGCGGTTTCATTTGTATATAGCCCGGCCCGAACATGACTCGAATACTTGCAAAAGGTATGTCATAAGAAAATGTAAGTATAAATATATAGAATTTTCCGTGTTCTACCAGAAGATGGGCTTTCAATTGAATAATCTCTTCTCCTTATTCTATACAAAGTGCTCATTTATTTCAATGTTGATGTCATCAAACTGATTTGAAGTGGTAGTGGAAGTGCACTTGACATTTACCTGTATAACCTTGGGCATTTTATAAGCCGTGTTCTAACTTATATTATATATTTGAGAGGAAATATCATGTAAACCTGCCTTTTATCATTATACCAGTGAGTGGATATAGTGAAATATTGTGATTACCCAAAACATATTGGTGAAGCCTTGTAGTTCATTGCCAAATTGTAACACTTTATCCTGAAGGCAAGTCTGGAAACATGAACAGGTGTGTCCCAGCAGGCGACGGGTTCAACCTGAGGCTTTAGAATGCAGCTCCTCCTCCTCCGCTCTGGAATATTGTGTTTTTAATATGAGCAGAACTCATATGGTGTGTGGTGAAACTCATATGGTGTGTGGTGAAACACAGAAATATGAAACTGTTACCACTTTCTCTTGCTTTCTAAACTGCTCTAGTAGTTTTGGGCTTGTCTTGTGTCCTCTCTAAGTGACATCCAGCCCTGCACAAGAATCCCTTTGTGTATGGACTTAAGTGTATGCACGAAATGGCTAATAGTTTAGGTTTTTGTGTGGTGTCCTGCTGCAGACTCAGCAGTATTAATATGGTCGCAGCTGCTTGTACATTTAAGTAAGTCTCCTTCTAACACTTGTAACTCCTTAAATCCCATGTAACAAACAGCTTGGCATGAATGGTGTAAGAGAAGAAAGAAATGTGGACCTTTAACCCTGTCACAACAGGCAAATAAAGATTTACCTGAGGAGCTAAAGTAGTGGGCTCTGACAGTCCCTGCAGTCACACAGGGCATGTTCACACTTGGGTTTAAACACTTCGTTATCACCACTGTAATATCCTAAGTAAATACAAAATACTCAGTTTCGACAATTTAATTCTGTATTCAAAGCTAAGAAACTTATTCAAAATTATGAATAATGCAGCTCCAAAAACTGTATTAAACTCTGAACAAGCTCCCCAATCCACTCCGCCCCCTGTGTGGTCCACTCCGCCCCCTGTAAGATCCACTCCGCCCCCTGTGAGATCCACTCGGCCCCCTGTGTGATCCACTCCGCCCCCTGTAAGATCCGCCCGTTCCCCTGTGAACTAAATCGCACAGTTCCAAACAGATCCTCGGCCTTTGCTCAGTCGGTCTTTTCTTATCAAACCATCAGACAGTGGAATCAGCTCCAGACAGGCTGAAACTGTCTGTAGAGTTTAATAATTTTACTAGAAATCTGAAAAATCACAATTTAAATCATCAAGTGTGTCCACATTGGTCTAGTTCATTTGTACTGTTCTGTTTTCACTGTAAAAATGATGTTTAATATTTGTATTGGCTGTAGGAAACATACTGTGTTGGACATGGGGACATTTTATTATATTTTCCTGCTAATGTTAATGATGAACTAAGTCAGTCTTATACTGTAATTGTAATGAAATGTGTATTTTTAATGTGCGTTCACCTGCCCAGGGGCTGCACATGGAAAGCAGCAGTAGCTAAATCTGGTACAAATTAATGAATTTGTACATGGTCCATGACAAAAAAAAGAAATAAAGTCCTGGCTTGAGGTTTATTACAATGTGATCTTAGTTTGGCCTTGTCTCTGGCTCCGCCCTGGTCTGCTCCAGGTTCAGTTCTGGGTTTAGTGCCAGTTTAGTACCAATTTAGACATAGTCAAGTACTGTTGCCGTTTTGGACAGTTTGCAGCCAAAGTTTGTTGGCAAATCATGTCTGAATCTGTTTGACCTCTGCCTGCCCACACGAGGGTCAGTGGGTGTTTCTGCCTCCATTTGTCAAAAAATATGGTGTAATGGTTTTGGTCTGAACCACAATAAAAGACGACGCGTTTGAACATGTGTTTAATGTGCGAGTGTCTACTGTGCCGACGCTGACCTTGAAGCAGTCCTTTTAATGCTTTCCTAAATGCATTTAAAACCCAGATAACTCCGACAAAAATCAGAGCAAATGAACATCAATAAAAGCGCGGAGATGGAAGTGGTCAACACTGAAGGGGTCTCCAGGTCGAAAGCCTTGTGAAAGGAAAAAAGCATCTAATCCATAACACTTAATATGTGGTGGCCCAATGCACTGTGGGATACCAGTAATCTCCTCCACTTTCGGTAAGCAATGCCTATTTTTTCCTATATTAAAAGAGAGAAAGACAGCGAGCACTTAAGCTTCTTTTCTTTTTTCTATCTCTGTTCTTTACCGGTTTGGGCAGCTTATCACAGGGATCGTAAAAGTTTTTTTCTTACTCGATATGCGAAACGAACAGAGGTCGGCTTTTCCTGTACACTGCATTATTTACATCAAAAATAGGAACTGAACAAAGATGGACAAAAACATGAAATTCGTGTTAGCTGCTGCCTCCACATCACCTTCACCTTTTGTACCACTGGATCATGGCTGTATTCTTTTTACTCCGACTGACAATTCTCTCTGACCTTCAGCCAGTGCTAGTGGAACTCAGAGAATGCTTTTTCTCTCAGGACTAGTGCTTTTATTTTTGCTCCCACATCATCATCGTCATTATCCCGGGGTCTTTAAACACATTATTTAATTAAAAAGTGAAAATAAAAATGTGTATTTAATTTCCACGCGTCTCTCATTATTTTTCTCCCATAATAAAATTAATGGAGGCGAGCGGTAGTTGAGCTGAACAGCTGATGAACATAATATCAGCACAATCCCTGCAGAAAATCTTCAAAACACCAAACACTATGATCGTCAAAATAAAAGGTGTTGTTGGCAGAGTCTGGCACCACAGGACACACTGCAGTCGTTTGTTGTTTTCTGGGATGAAGCATAAACAAGTAATGCCTTTATATATTTGCTTATAGAAGGTAGTGGATGTTGGCATCACATTCTCAGTTCTATCGTGACCTAAAATAATACACTGAGGTAGCTCGTAGTTGACTAGGCAAAGACGCACTGTGTAACTTTTCTTGAGGGAGCGTCGGCCACTTGCATGAACAAAACAAGCAGGTGATCAGATCGAAGAAGAAAATATCGATACGTTTAATTCCATACAGCGGCGCATTACAGGCAAACCAGTAACACCAGAAAAGTTACACAGTGCACTCTTAAAGCTCCACTGGCTCTGTGTGACTTTTTAACCAACAAATTCTGTTTGTTTTTTATTATTTATTGTGGATATTTTTTGTTGAAAACACAAAACAAACCATAAAAGAAAAAAAAAAGTGTCCTTACTGCCCACCAGCCTGTTTCCATGGAAATGTTGTTCTTTTGTCTATAACCTTGCACAGTATAACATAAACCTTATTTATCTCAATGGAGAACGCTAACTTTCTGTTTTCATGGAATTACGCAGAGGATGTGCCACCTCTAGAAAGTTACATATTGTTGCTTTAAATAACATCCCTCTTAACGTTTCGTGTGAATAACACCATACGCTAAATTTGCCACCTCCACGGCTTAGCTCAAAACTTACTTTCCCCCCGTGACATGTTTTCCATTTTGGCAATACCAGGAATACCAAAAGTTTGCCCCGGTAGCCCTCATCCTTCACCCTCCCGTCTTGATTAATCTGTCTAAATCCTGCGCTGTGCGTGTGATCGCCATCTTCTGGTGGTGCTTCTAGGAACAGCTTTGCCGTTTGTAATTCTGCGGTCGAGATGTTGACAGCCAGCGCCTGGAGGTAAAACTGC
>KN475653.1:5552-19861 GCA_000787095.1 Periophthalmodon schlosseri | reverse complement strand
GTCTCTGGTACAGGGCTGAATGATTTGGGAAAAAATATCTAATTGTGATTTTTCTGACAAACATTGTGACTGTGATTAGATTTGTGATTTATGTTTTAATAATAAGATTCTGTTCAAAGTTCACATTTTAAACACGTCCAGAAGAACTGACAAAAAGACTGAAACCTGAACTGACAAACCAATACAACAATCACATTTTAGAACATGTTTGTACAGATCTAAACTACAGGGTTACACGTTTTTATGCACAATAAGACAGGAGATGTTTGTTTGTGGAGGAAATGTTTGTACTTCAAAAACTGCAGTTGTTGTGATTTACTAATTGTGTCCATTAAATTTTGATTTCGATTCAATTACAGTGAGTTGCCCCAGTACAGATATATTGTATAAGCAGCTCTTGAGGTAAAAATAAGTCCACTGTGTTGTGTCTGCATCTAATTATAAAACGTTTATTGTCCGAGAATCAGGAAGTGCGTGTTAGCATGCTAGTTTCTCTGCTTTGGTCTCTAACAGTTGTGAAAAGTGTTTATAAACTCATTGTGGTGAATAATCAGGATGCTCTGAATGCATAAGGTAAGTGAGAAATAACTCTGGACCACTGCAAACCGTTTAAAATGAACTAGTTCTGTTTTTCACTTTTTAAAGACAGAAAAATCAGATACAGAGACTTTAATGAACCACAAAAGGTCAAATGTTTTGGAAATTGACATTTTCTGAATCATAATTGAACTTGAGTGGGATCTTGAAATGAACAAGTACATGTTTATTTCTATTATTCATATCTAAGAGTTGAAAAGAGTTTTACTGTTATAAAATTGAAACTGAGATTGTGCGTTTAGTTGGGTATCTTAAATCAGACCTATTCTGCAAATGTACTTCTCAGAGCTTTTAACCATGTTGTAGTTGTTTCTTCTCATTGAGCCTCTGAAGTTGTATTTAGAGTGATTCACGTTTGATTAATCTTTATTCTCCTGTGTTCTGTCCCCGTTTTCACGCCGCCGGTACACGCCCACTGCTCTGTACACACTTCCTTCGCCAGTTTTATTTTCTTAATCGATGACACTCGTAGGATTCAGCAGTGTCACGTAGTCATTTTGTACAAATGAAAAAGATCCTCTGCTCTGTAGTGTGATGTGCATCTGTCCGTATGACGAGCGACAGCCTGCGGCGCTTTGTTCTGATGATGTTTACGGCGACATCAGCACTGCGGTTTTCTAACACGGAAGTCAGCTGACTTGTTTCTTTTATTAAGTTGTTTTAGATCAATATTGTGATTTAAAATATCCAAATTATAACATAATGATCCACAGGTGTCATAGATTATAGCCATAGAGCGACACAAGCACAATATGTCTGATTTAAATAATGTGTCCTCATTTTAAGTTTCTCTCTCTCCTACCGAGTGAGGTGTTTTTACCTGGACTGCTTCCTGTCTTCACTTGAGGTCACATGAAGCCACAGAGGCGGTTCTTCGTCCAATCAGGATCCAGAAATCAAAGGGAACGTCCCACCCACTAACCAGAGGGTTGTTGGTTCAATCCCTGCAGCTGTAAACACAATGTACAATGTCCCAGGATGTTTCACCAAGGTTTATTTAATGAATGTAACCACACAGGACAACACAGAGAGATTTCAAAATAAATTCAAATACAAGTCTATATTGTTTGCAGAATAAAACTAAACAAGAGGACCCTCAGCAGAAAAGTTACATGGTGCAGCTTTAGATATAAACGGTGATGTGATCTGATGGTGAACAGTTAAAGGTCCATATTACACTATTTTCTTATCTGTTCTAATGTTGTTTCCTCATCACAAACAGACCTGGAGATGTGTTTTGTTTCATTCACACAAACTCTGCATATTTAGACTGAGTTCTTTTCTCAAACTGAAAACACTCTGTTCCACCTTGTGATGTCATGTGGTAATACAGGAAGTGCTCCTCTGTGTTTTTAAACTCCACACACCTTCACTAGAATCACTTGGATCATTTGCAGTAATAATTTAGCCTCACTGAAACATCTTCACACATATTAGAGACTTTCTAATGACAATCTCAACTAAATAAAATGTATTGTAGAGTACATCAGTTCAATTGGGGCTAAAATAACTTAACTTTAAAACTGCCACTTCATGACATCACAAGGTGGAACAGAGCCTTTTGAGCTTTGGAGATGCTGACAGATAATAATAAAGTGTTGCTCAAATATGTGTGAATGAAACAAAACACAACTCCAGGTATGTTTTTGAGGAGGTAACAACATTATAACATGGCTTAAAGCTCACAAGTAAATTTTGTATAATATAGGACCTTTAATAAGTAAATGTTGATTGATCAGAATGTGCATCTTGAACCAGTGATCCTCTGGTTGGTGAACCTTTACCCACTGATGCACCATAACTTATACTGTTACTGTTTGATGAAGTAGTTTTGTGACATGAGTTTTAATAAGCAGCCCCTTTTGTAATACCTCTGTTGTATTTTCATAGTGCTGTGGCGGCTTCATTTCAAATAAAAACCTTAGCTGTTTACTGCACATTATGTGTGGTGTTGTGACTGTTTCCTCCAGATCGTCTCGTCCTCTGATGACAGCTGCTGCTAACGAGCCAAAGCAGTAATTAATGAACCTCCCTGTGTAACCACGAGTGTGTGAGAGTGCACGTGACAGTGTGAGAGCGATAAGAGACACGAGGGGAGGGGCGAGGAGGGGTCAGAGAGAAACCAAAGCCAACAACTGAGACTACTGTCCACTACATCTGACATCATAAACTGCACATTTTCAAATTCTAAATCTCCTTCTTAAGCATTGTCAACGTCAGGCAGGACTAGAACGAGAAATACTGCATTTTAACAAAAACACCACTAAAATAGTTCACTTTTACATCTGACACCTTTTACCTGTCTGTGGATGTTCAAAGCATTAACAGTAGTTATTTCTGTTTTAGTTGAAGCTAGTCCCTCCTAACAGTAGTTCAGTTGTTTACTTGTTGCTATGGTGATGCTCTCAGTGTAGTGATATAGAACAGTGGTTACCTGCATTTTAACAAAAACACCACTAAAATAGTTCACTTTTACATCTGACACCTTTTACCTGTCTGTGGATGTTCAAAGCATTAACAGTAGTTACTTCTGTTTTAGTTGAAGCTAGTCCCTCCTAACAGTAGTTCAGTTGTTTACTTGTTGCTATGGTGATGCTCTCAGCGTTGTGATATAGAACAGTGGTTAACTGTTGCCGGAACTACCTGGGGACTTCTTAAAATTTAGGGCGTCCCCAGGTAGTTAGAGCCTAAATACTCATTACTCAATACTCACTGCATTTTCTCCAGGGACTGAACTACCTGGGGACTTCTTAAAATTTAGGGCGTCCCCAGGTAGTTAGAGCCTAAATACTCTGCATTTTCTCCGGGGGCTGAGCTTAGTGTCCCATGTCAATCAAAGCTAAATACTGTGTGCTGTGTTTTCCTAATTAATTTCATAATCAGCAGATGTGACTACAGCAAATATTAAGGTTCAATGACACTGACAGTATTTTTGTGATCTGTTAAATATAGTTAAATACCGGTTCAATGACACTGACAGTATTTTTGTGATCTGTTAAATACAGTTAAATACCTTCATAATTTTCTTTTGTCTAAAAATTACAGCTCAGTTTTGCCAAGACTTGGATTGCCTAACCATTACCTAACCAAAAACCCTAAACTTACCTGTTCCTAAACCTAACCTGATCCCAACCTGAACCTTAACCCGATGTGAAAAAATATATTGACAAAATCAGCATTTGTGAGAAAAAACACTAACACAAAGTCCCTGTTGTTTGGCCTAACTGTGTTTGGGAGAAAATGGAGCCTCTCATGCATCAACAAAAAGTCAAAGAAAAGCTGGATGTGTTTTTGTACAATTTTAGGTCTAAATTCTCTTTGTCTTGTCAAAAGTCTGATTTTTAGACCTGGCAGCAGCAGCTCAGGTGAAACACTGTTAGGTGTCAGTAGGTTGCAATGGCTGCAAAAGAATATTGAGTCTCGCCCCTGTCCTTTTTTAGACCTGGCAGCAGCAGCTCAGGTGAAACACTGTTGGGTGTCAGTAGGTTGCAATGGCTGCAATAGACAAAATGCTGAGCTTTTATGGAGTCGTGGACGACCTGTGTGGTTATACAGAAACAATGCATGGCATTTACCTTTAGAATTCTCACTGACCATGGTGTAACAGAGTTTAACATGGGTTTATTTGATTGTATTTTTATAACATGACCTCATAATCACATAAGACCTGGCTGGAGGATTCTTGTGCATGTTTCAGATTGTTGGAGGAGACCTTTAGAACCCTGATCTAAAACCGCACATGGTCTGATACTTGAATCTTGGAGCTAACCACTCCAGGTGACTTGTGTTGTAATTTCAAAAACCTACAAAAACAAAACTTACAATTCTCCAGCATGAATTAAGCAGTGAGCTAGAGCCACTTCTCCTCTTGAGCTGGTCTTGGTCAGGATTACCTAAACTGGAGGATTTGACCTGTTGTGCATGTTTTGAGTTGATGGAGGAAACCCACCCAGACACAGTTAAACCTGGAACCTTCTTGAATGAGGCGAGAGTGCTAACTGCTCTACACCAGGGACTAAAGCAGAGAGCCTTATAGTTGTTGGCTCGACTCAAACCCTCCTCCTGATGGTGCCTCAGGATGCAACGCCAAAGTGAAGACGGTTACAATTATAAAGGAGATTTTTAGAGACTTACACAAAGCCTCTGTCAGTTTGGCCACAATAGGGGAGACTTTTACAGACCAGAATGTACCAGTGTTGTAGTTTAAACTTTTGTCTAAAAACAATCACATTCTTTCAGACTGCTCCATAAATATCTGTTCTCTCTCAGCCCCTGGTTTCAAACACTGAGTGCATTTAAATTTCCTTTGTCACAAGTCTGGCCCATTCAAAGACAAAGAAGATCCATCACCCTAGAGCAGAGACACAGGAACAAAGGGAGTTTAACCCACAACCTCCTCACTGAGAGGAGAAGCACTCTGCCGAAGTAACACAGGGAGGAGATGTTTGTTTTGGACTTTTATTACAAAGCACAGACTTGTTCTGAATAAGCACATGTACACTGGGTTCTTCACTGGAGGCTGTAGTGCAGTTTTCGATCTGGAAGTTCGATGGAGATGAGCAGAGAGCGAGGGTCCTTCTTATTTTTACGAACCATGATTTTGCCCTTTAGCTCCTCACCTGAAAAACACAAAGAGGAAAGGGTCAGAGGAGCAGAGGATGCAGAGGAGGTTAAAAGGAGTAGTGGAGAGGGTCAAAAGAGAGGGGAGAGGGTCGGAGGAGAAGAGGAGAGGGCTAGAGGGGCAGAGGATCAGAAGAGAGGGTCAGAGGAGCAGAAGATGCAGAGAAGAAAGTCAAAGGAGCAAAGCAGAGGGCCAGAGGAGCAGAGGATGCAGAAGAGAGGGTCAGAGGAGCAGAGGATGCAGAAGAGGAGCAGATGGAGCAGAGGATTCCGCTGAGCTCAGGGGTTGTCTGTCGCTCCAGTGAGTCCAGAAATCATGACACGACAAATGCACTGACGCCATAATGTGTGTTAATGAGAGAGAGAAACATATGGTACAGTGTGGAGAGAGAGGGCAGATGGAGAGGGAGGGGAGAGGGAGAGAAAAGAGATAGAAATAGCAAAAAGAGAAAGAGAATGAGCCCCAAGAGAAGCACTGTTCAGTTCACATGTTGGAACAAGGACCAGGGGAGAATTTAAACTGGACTAAAACCAGGACTAAAACCAGGACTAAAATCTGGACTAAACCTGAACTTGACTGTACTAAACTGTACTACGTCGCCGCTCAAACGCGCCATGTGAACGCTCAAGACGCGGTGCAGAAACATTGGACCAGCCTAGATGAGCGTCCCCATAGACTTTGTCAACCCAATGCCGTGGTCTGAACACAGCATTAACAATCTTCTTAACATTACAAACCAAAAAAGCCCAAAAATAAAAATGTCAAAACAATCAATTTGATCCTAAATAGTGGTTCCACCAATTACTTTCTTTCAGTTCAGTCTCTTGGTTCAGACAAAAGTTCACATCTCTGCTGTTTGTGTCGATGGGCGAGCTGTGATGATGTCACACTGAACAGGACCAATGAAACTTCACAATGCAGAGGAGTCTGAGCTGAGAGAGAGAAAGAGGGGAGAGAAGGAGGGGGAAAAGATAGTGCTCTAACTTTGTGCAAACCCCAAAATGCGGCTCAGAGACACCTCCCCATCCTCTCTCTCTCTCTCCCTCCTCTTTCCCCTTTTTTTCTCTCTCCTCTCGCTTTCCCTCCCTCTCCTTCCTCCCTCTCTCTCCTGCCCTCTCTCCTTCCTCCCTCTGTCTTTCCCTCTCTCTCCTGCCCTCTCTCCTGAGACTCAGACAGACTATGGAAAGGTCAGAGCTGTGATTACAGAGAGTTTAACGACCTTTAATGAACTTCACACACAAACCACAGATAAAAACTCAGCTACCACCGGGACTAAAGGGACTGACAGGGTCTAAACTCAAAGTGGAACAACAGCAAGAGGACAGCTACTGAACCGACCAATCAGAGGAGTTTCTCTACAGCACCGACCAATCAAACATGTCTATCAAGCCTCAAATGCAGGATGACTTGAACATGCTGGAATCAAGCCAAACACAGCTCTGAATAACAAGGGAAAACCCTGAGACAACGACCAGTCTGTCTGAGACGGTGTTGTCACGATACTAAAATTTAAAACTCGATTTCAATAATAAGGAATAGACTCAATACTCAATACTGATACCACGATGATAATAAAAACACTCTTTGTGATCCTTATCCATATTAAGGAATAGACTCGATTCCGATACCACGCTGATAATAAAAACAGTCTTTCTTTAGACAATAGACTGTGATTTTCCACATTAAATGGTAGTACTTTCTTTTCTATTCTCATGTGGCCTTATATCTGTGTAATCCCTCAGTCGTCCAGTAGGTTCCATAGTGGTCCATGGGCGTGTACTAGTCTATGTGTCTTATACTTGTGAAAGATACAGAGAGAGATCATTCTAAAACTATTCAGGAAAGGTTCATTTCTGTTTTATGAATAGGACTTTTTTTTAGGATAGATACCTGCTCAAATTAATATCTAGTTCTAGTTTCATTTTTAACTAGTGTTAGTATAAGAACAGAATAAGACCACACGGAGACACAGGGATTACATTTCCTAGGGAACAGCAGTCTTTGTGTGGTCATTCTAATTGTGTTTTTGATTGGTTTCGCCCTCCACCGCGCTGTTTAAAGTCACTAAATACGATATGCCCCAAACCCAGAAACCAGAGTTGCTTTAGGTTCATTCAGTGTTTTTCCATTAGACGCTGCAGAGTCCAGTGGAACGCACGGGCCCTTCACTGTCGCTGGGAGAGAGCAAAACTTAACCATGTGTGGAAATGAGCGCGGTGCGTTTGTGGAGCCTCGTTCATCACGGCGCTGCAGGACACAGAGCGGAGGGTGCATGAAATTACAGCGCGAGGCGTTCAGGTCCAGTCCGAGCGGTTTAACATGAGCGCACATCGATAACAGCAAAGCCCCGAGCACAAGAGAGATTTAAGAAAACTCAGAGCAGAGAAAGAGGAGGTATTACACTTCTGTGGGGTATTAACTGTTAACACATAATGTATTTAGATCACCATGTTATGTTTTATTGTTTAGAAAATGCTATATTCACACAAAACAATGTAGTAACATGTTTTATAAGTTCCATTTTTGTTTTTGACGCTCTGAGCAGCCCCTCTAAGTCACTCCCCTTTCAGAGCACTATCACAACACAATCAGCTGCATCCCACTAATGAAACTACTGCACATCGCACCAGGTTTGTGAAGTTGTAGTGTATTATTTTGTATCATGCTTTTGTATGTTTATGGAGAATTGTCGTGTGGGAGCATGGGTGACGTAGGCTTGTAGTCTTGTACAGGCTCGTACTGCTAACCATAAAGAGGGTTCAAATAGGGCCCGGTAGAGATCGCTAAAATACTCAAACATGCATGGATGACATGTAAAACCTCTTCAGGCATGTTTTTGATGAGGGAACAACAGTATAAGATGGTCCTCTGGAAGATCCAAAAATCCCATTTGGCAGAATACCCCATCTTTAAAATATTTTTTTATGGTTTACTAGTCACGATTAATAGTTGCAGCACTATTTTAAACTAATTTTAAACTAACCAAAACATATCTTTTCTTCAAGAGGTGACAAAGGCAGAAAAATACGAGACGTAGCGAGTAGTGAGAAGATTTAAAGTCCTTCATTATTTGGACTATTAGGGAGAGATGATTCCTCAAGGTTTTTTTTTATATATAATACATAACACGACCAGTATGGCCCTTTGTTCAGGCCACCTTAGGCAATTTTTCCTTAAAAATGTGAAAAACAGAACTAGTCCATTTTAAACAGTTTGCAGTGGTCCAAAGTTATTCCTCACTTACCTTATGCATTCTGAGAATCCTAATTATTCACCGCGATGATTATAAGCACTTTTCACAAATCTTAGAGACCAGAGAAGAGTTTTTTCATCACGGTAATGCTAACAACAACTAGGAAGCCAACGTGCACTTCCTCATTCTTGGACAATAAAATGCTTTATAATTAAATGCAAACAGTACAGAGTTCATTTATTTTGGCCTCAAGAGATGCTTATAGAATATATCTGTACTGGGACAACAAATTTTGCTCAAATACATCAGGTGGACCTGCCACAGTAACAGTAGTTGATGATTTAACCCATTGTTGGAACTTTGGAAGACTTATGTTGCTGGATTGGTTTGCGCCACAATTATTAGCAATTCAGCTGATAAACATCTGGGTTATGCTGTAGGGCTGCAGTCGCCAGGAGACATGTGCTGCTGATCAACTGGTCGACTAAAATGGGGGCACGGCAAAAGCTCTCAAAACTATTCCGTATCTCTGTGTATCTGACCCAAACTGCACGCACAAGACTACACCTGCAGGGGGAGTTCACTACTATTTAGACAGAAAAAAAAACTAGGGAACAATGTTTTTACATAGAGACAGATTACACTTGTTTAATCTTTTTACAGATAAATACCAAAATATACAAAATCTTCAGATAACTCACTCCCTTCTCCTTTCTGCTGTTGTCTCATATAAATCCTTCATCTAAATAAAATGATTAATCGACTAATACAAATTTTGGTCAACTGAGATTCCATCGACCGATTAATCGACTAAACGACTTAAGGCCTCCAGCCCTACATCTCTGTATCAGTGAGGACTCTGCAGTGAAAGGCAGTGACACATGAGGAAATATAGATCCAAAATGTCTCCCTAAAGAAATGCTTAGTTTTTAAAAGTTTTGTAAAGACTGTGACCCGCTGTGTTACCGATCGAAAAGAGCGATGGCCCAAACACGACTCGCCGAAAATGTCCCCCTAAACCTCTTCATTTCAGACATCGGCCATCTTGGATCCTTCCGCCTCCATTTGATTACACTGCGCTCACTTCGGCTGCAGCACAGGCCCTAAATCTGCCCCAAAGAATTATGGTCCAGCAACGATGAGCTGAGAAGAAGTCTGACAACTCAAGGTCCCAGAGAGGCCTCACGACACAGGGGAGGGGAGGGAGGAGGAGGAGGAGGAGGAGGGGAGAGGAGGGGAGAGGAGGGGAGGAGGAGAGAGGGGAAGGGCAGGAGGATGGAAAGAGAAGAGAGAGAGAAAAGAGGAGAAAGCGGGAGAGAGAGGATAGGGAGGGGAAGGAGAGGGGGGACCGGCCCAATCAGAGGAGCCACAAAACAAGGGAGGAAAGGGGGAGGGAGGAGGGTGAGAGAGGGAAAGGGGAAGAGGTGGGAGAGTGTAAACCGGCCAATAAGAGAACCCACACGCACACCGCCCATTTGCACTGCGGAGAGAGAGTGGAAAACTACAGTAGAAGTAACACAACTGTACAGGTGACGAGGAACAAGGAACAATCATGTTTTATAATAAATTTAAGAACGATAATGAAACGTTACAGCTAAAGCCTTTATAAATCAGACTTAAATCAGACATATCGTGCTTGTGTCTGCTCTACAGTTCTAACCTGTGACATCCGTGGATCATTATACTATAATTTGCACTTTTTATATTGCAATATTAATCTAAAACGACTCAACTCAACTCAAATTTGAGAAGGAAGTGCATCACAGTGGTCGTGTGCCAGTGGAGGTGAAAATGGGGGTAGATCGTCTTGAATACAGGAGAATAAAGATTACTCAATCATGAATCACTCCAAATACAACTTCAGAGGCTCAATAAGGAGGAAACAACTAGAACATGGTTAAAAGCTCTGAACAGTCCATCCTGCAGAACAGGTCTGATTTAAGCTTCAAGTTTCCATTGGCATCACATGGTTTGGAGTATTTTCTTTGAGCTTGAAGTGTTTGTATAATTATAAGTAGGTGATATATTATAAGGGGCAATATCTGCAGAAACGCCTCAGTAGTTTAAGGTTTCCTCCTAACTTAAACGTGACCTAAACTTTATGAATCAAACAGATTGTAGTAATATTTTGTGTGTGACGTTGGAGTTGACGTAGCAGAGGCCAGTCTCTGAAGCGAACATGGCGTATAAACACAAGCCCCACCCCCCTGACCCGCCTGGACCAATGGCAGCGCAGGAGAAGGTTACGCACTGAAGTGAAACAACCAATGAACAACCAGCCACCTTTCAGCAAACTCCATCACTCACCCCTCCTTCCTCCTCTCCCTCTCTCCTTCCCCTCTCTCCTCCTTCTCCCCTTCTTTCTCCACCTCCTCCCCCTCTCTTTTCCTTCTCTTTCCTTCTCCCCTCTAACCCCCCACTTCCCCACCTCTCTCTCCCTCTCCTTCCCTTGTCCTCTCCTCTTTTTCTCCCTCTCTCCTCCCCCTTTCTCTCTACATGCTCACATCCACCCAGACCTAGAACCTGCCTCTCTCCCCTTCTCTCCTCCTCCCCTCTCCAGACCCTAGCTCCTCCTCTCATCCCTCCTGACTACTTCCTCCAGTCTTTCTGTACCCGCGCTCCGAGGTTGCACCCTCCTCTCTCTCCTCCTCCTCTTCACATCTTCCCTCCTCTCTCTTCTCCTCTTCCTCACCTTCCTTCCTTGCCTCCCTCCTCCTGTACCCCCCCCTTTTTCACCTCCTTCTCCCTCCTCTCTCTCTCCTCTTCACCTCCCCTGTCTTGTACTCCCACTCCCTCTCTTTTCTCTCTCTCTCCTCCTCCCTCACTCTTCTCTTCCCTCTACCTCCCTTCTCCTGGACTCTTTCTCCTCCTCCCTCTTCCCCCTTTTTCCTCACTCCTGTACTGTCTCTCCATCTCTCTATCCTCCCCTCTTCCTCTCTCCTGTACTCTCTTTCTTTCTCTCTCATCCTCTCTTCCTCTCTTCTGTATTCCCTCTCTCTATCTCCTCCCCTCTCCTTCCCTCCTCCTGTACTCCCTTTCTCTCTTGTCCTCTCTCCTGTGCTCCCTCTCTCTCTCCCCCTCTCTCTTCCCCTCTTTCTCCTCACTCCTCCTGTATTCTTTCTCTCCTTTTCCCTTTTCACCTCTGTTCCTCTTCCTCCCTCTTTCTCCTCACCCCTCCTCTTCCTTTCTCAGCACTACTGTATTCTGTCTCTCCTTTTCCTCTTCTTGTCTGTAGTCACTCTCTCTCTATCTCTCTCTCTCCTCCCCTCATCTTCTCTCCTGTACTCCCTCTCTATGGCTCTCTTGCCTCTGCTCTTCTTCTCTACTGTACCTCCTCTCTCTCATCTCCTCGTCCTCTCTCCTGTACGCCCTCTCTCTCCTCACCTCGTCCTCTCTCCTCTACTCCCTCGTCCTCTCTCCTCTACTCCCTCTCTCACTCTCTTCCCCACGTCCCCTCTCTTGTACTCTCTCTCTATCTCTCTCTCCACCCCTCTTCCTCTCTCCTTCTGTGTGCTCTCTCTCTCTCCTCCTTCACTCTCATTTCTCCTCCCTAACCCTCCTGTACTAACCTCTTTCTCTCTCTTCTTAGACACAGTGCCGTAATCTCTCTCCTCCACCCTCCTTCCCTCCTCCTGTACTCCCTCTCTCTCTCTTTCCTTTACTCTCTCTCCTCTTCCCTCCTTCCCTCCTCCTGTACTCCCTCTCTCTCTTTCTCTCTCCTGTACTCTCTCTCCTCTTCCCTCAATCCCACCTCCTGTACTCCCTCTCTCTCTCTCTCTTTCCTGTGCTCTCTCCTCTTCCCTCCTCCTGTACTCCCTCTCTCTCTCTCCTGTACTCTCTCTCTCCTCAGACACAGTGAGGCGTGACAAATGATGCACTGTTTAATTTATGACTCTGCCACAGAACAGAGGATCGGGATGGGCTGTTCCGCACCAAAGCCTTCTCCCTCTCTCTCTCTCTCTCTACCCCTTTGCTTCTCTCTCTCTCCCTCTCTCCTTTCCTCTCTCTCCTCTTGTTCTCAGAGTTAATTATCTCCAGTGTAGCCCATCGCAGCAGTCTGAGCTGGACTAAAGATAAATGTCCACTCTCCACTGTCTGTCTCTTTCTCTCTCTCTCTCTCTCTCTCTCTCTGTGGTTTCTTCCTACATTTGTTGTGGTGCAGTTTTCCGGTGGTTTTATGAATGAGTTGCAGCCACTTTGGGCAGGGGGGCGGAGCTTCACCTGGCTCTGTGAGTCATGTGCGCATCACAGCAAGAGGGTCCTCTTCTGTACAGACACTCCTAGGAGTTAGAGTATTAATGAAGTATAGTTTAAGTCTTTGTTCATGCTTCATTATGGCTGATAATGTTAAGGTGCAGTTATTATAAAGTGTTAGCAGTTTTGGTCATGTAAAAGTTTAGTCTTAAAGATTCTGCTAAGAGGACTTTTTGGGGCTTTTGACCATGTTGTCGCGTTGTTCCCTCATCAAAAACATGAAGAGGTTTTAGATGTCATCCGTGCATGTTTAGTAATCTAGAAATCTCTCCCAGGGCCTATTCGAACCCTCGTTACGGTTAGCTGTACAAGTCTGTACAAGGCTCCACCCATAAACCTACGTCACCCATGTTCCCACACAACAATTCAAATATACAAAAGCATGATACAAAACTCTACATTACAACTTGACAAACCTGATGTGATGTGCAGTAGTTTCGTATGTTTCGTAGGATTCACACTGATTGTGTTGTGACAGCGCTCTGAAGAGGGATGACTTAGTGCGGAGAGCAAAAATAGGGGAGACTCGGAGCGTCAAAAACGAATACAGCATTTTCAAAACAATAAAAGGTAAAATGGTGATCTAAATATGGTATGTGTTACAGTTAATACTCATAAGGGACCTTGTGTGATCAAAACATGAATGACGTAGGCTGAAGTTTTAGTTTTTTCTACAAACAAAAAATATTGGAATATAATGGATTACGCATTAAGGTTAAGGTACACTCTCCTTAGGGAAATGTGTCCTCTGCATTTGCCCCATCCTTCAGTGTCTCTGGGTTAAACCTGCATTTGACCTGTCAGGAGCAGTGGGACCCATCTCCAGATCTTGAGCTAGTTTTAGTCAGGACTACTTTAGCTGGAGGACACAGGGGGAACATGTTAAAGCCTGGTGTCTGAGGCAAAAACAAGAGAAGGTAAAAAGGGCAGACGAGTTTCAGAGCACTTCCTGAAGTAGGAGGGGATAGTTGAAGTGGGCGGAGACTAGTGTTTTCAGAGAATAAAGGGTTAATTTAAACATGTGTGAATGAAACCAAACTCTGTCACCACTTGTAAACCAGATGCCCAAAATCTCCTTGTCTTTTGCTCATGTTAAATACTTGACTGTTACTGTTCTGGTCTGAGGAGACAGAGGCCGTAAATCTCAAGTTTGGACTTTAAGGTGACTTTGAGAAAAAGAGGAGTGAGAGGAGGAGGGGAGGGAGAGAGGAGGAAGAGAGAGAGGAGGAGGAGGAGGAGAGAGAGAAGGAAAGAGAGGAAAAAGAAAAAAAGAAAAAGAAAGAAAGAGAGAGGAAATAAGGGGGGTAAAGAGAGAGAGGAAGAGAGAAGGAGGAGAGAAGGAGGTCAGTGAGAGGTGAAGGAAAGAAAGCACGAGAGAGAGAGGAGAGGGTGGCAAGAGAGAGGGACAGAGAGACAGAAAGAGAGAGAGAGAGAGGCGTAAATGAAATAAATGGAGATGAGAAGGGGAGAGGGTGACAATGAGAGAGAGGGGGAGATGGAAAGAGAAGTAACAGTGTAGAAAAGAAGAGAGAGAGAGATGGAGAGAGGGAGGGGAGAGAGAGGAAGAGCGACAGAGAGAGAGAGGGGAGGGAAAGCAGAGGAGAGAGAGAGAATGGGGGGAGAAAGAGGGGATAAACCGCAGAG
>JACM01058321.1:0-10742 GCA_000787095.1 Periophthalmodon schlosseri | reverse complement strand
TTCCATTTCTCCATCAATAATAGTGTATCTGGACAGGTGACAGGAGCACATCTACTGGAATCATCCATAGTGTGTGTCTGTGTGTGTGTGTGTGTGTGTGTGTCTCTGTGTGTGTGTGTGTCTGTGTGTGTGTGTGAGGGCGGGTATTTGTTACATTGTGGGGATTCAAATCTAAACACACACTCACATTATGGCGACCTGCTTTTCTCACGTGGCCGAAAATCAGACCTCCATGATGTAAGTCCTTTATCATTAGAGCAACTATATGGCTTAAAATTCAGATATTGGTTAAAATAGGTTAAGGTTTGGGTTAAAGTGCATATGTTGTGTTTTTCAAATTTTTACTTGGTTTGGTGGGATAGTACAGGTGGTAAATATTTATCATAGTTTTACATCAGTTAAGTGGCAGTCTGAACTGGACTGAAAAGTAAAAAGTATTTTTCATATGATTTGATGTACGTTGTAACATCCTGACTAAAGTTTAAGATTCGGCTTTGAGCAAACAAAAATAAATACACAAAATTCATAAGAAAAATTAAGAAAATTGATTCGTATTGCAACTGTCGGCCAAAATATGTATCATTTTAATCAATATCACTACATTTAACAAATTAGCAATACTTGTGTGAAATGCTTTTTATTCTTAAAGTACATTTTTAAACGGGTACTTAAATACTTTTACTTAAGTAGATTTTTCCATGTGATACTTTTAGAGTAACTTTTTACCTCAGAATCTGTACTTTTACTTAAGTAACAAAATTGAGTACTTCATCCACCACTGATCATCAACAAAAATTCCATCCAAGATACAGAAACAACACATTTTTCTGTCAGATCTTTTTTTTTTTTTTAATTAAAACAAAACAGAAGTGTTGTAAACTATTTATATTAGTCTAATCATAATTAATAATTCTGTGTAATTCTGGCCCTTGTTAACATCATGGTTGGTAGGTAACAGTTATGGAATTACCTTTACGTATGTCATATCTGCTGCTCAATCTGTGTCCAACCAGGAAGTACATTATAAACTTCAGCAAAACTAAAATACTATAAACTTAAAAAAAATAATTAAAAAAAATCTCAAATATGAAATGAGTAGTCTAACCTGTCATATGCACCATCAGGTTAGGCAAGTAGTGACTAGGGTTAAGGTTAGGATCAGTCTCCAGAAAATGAAGGGAAGTCAATGCAATGTCCCCAAAAAGGACGGAAACCCAGCATGTGCGTGTGTGTATGTGCGTGTGTGTATGTGCGTGTATGTGTGTGTGTGTGTGTGTGTGTGTGTGTGCGCGTGGGAGGAGAGGGCATCTGTAACATATGGCCTGTCTGTGTGTAAGATAGATAGAAGATAGCGTCGTAGACAGGTCACCTCTAGTCAATAACCAAAGGCGTTACATGTGTGTACCCTTGGAAAGAGCCGCCTCTCATATAAGTGAATGAAAAATGAAATTCAAGATTGTACAGTGGTTTAAAGGAACTGTATGTAGCCCGAACTCTTACAGTTTTAAAATATGGTGTTTTCAGCAACGGTCAACTTTTGAATTGGCTGATTAGTTTGGTTAAATTAATTGACAACTACGATGGTCCAATATGGATCCAAAAATTCCCTATGATAAAACGGTACACTGCTCTAGTATTGGAACATGTTGATAACGTTACGCTTTTTGCTGAATTAGCTGCTACGTTACATTGTCTAGTTCTGCGTAACTTTACCCACTTCTTGTATATAATATTCAGACGATGACAAGTGAAACAACTGTCTGGTGTAGGGATTTGCAGTTGTTTCCACATAGTTCTCATCTACCATTTCTTGGATGTTTCTTCTTTATGGTTCATTTAGTTTTAAATTGGCAATCGCTATGGCAACGGCAACTCATTTTCAAACATTCTGAAAGAAATGGATAGGAAATATCGTTATTTGGACTTATTAGGTTTTCCTGAAATTGAGGTTGTTTTTTTTTTTTTCCAGGTATTTGAGCAAAATGCGTCTTGTCCCAGTACAGCTATATTGTATAAGCAGGAAGTGCACGTTAGCATGCTAGTTGCTGTTAGCTTTACCACGTTTGCGAAACTACCCTTAACTCTCTGGTCTCTGAAATTTGCAAAAAACACTTATAAATAATAATAAATAATAAGGAATAATGGAATGACTGCAAACTTTTGAAATGAGCTAGTTCTGTTTTCTAAGTTTTTAAGACAGTAAAAATCAGGTACAGCGCCTTTAACTGAAGGCAGACTTGCGGAGCTTGGTTGCATGTTTTGTAGATGTACTGTTTGTTTTCTCCTTTAAAGGCCTGTATTAATCAGGCCCGGGGGACAGATATTGATCCGGGTCAGTGGGACTTGTAATGGGCGCTTGTGGTCTCAGGTCCTGGTTTGTTGGTTTGACTGAATGCCCTGTCCTCCGCACCCAATCAACCCTCCATCTATTATAAACAAGACTCTAAATGAGCAATGGAAAACCTTTACTGGTTGGACTATACAGGCTACTGTTCATTTGTAGTATATCTTTAAGTAAACAGACAGAGGCAGATAGTACTCAGTTACATGTACTCAGTCACATGTACTTGAGAGTACTTTTCTAGCAGCATACTTACATTGAAGTAACATCTTACTTGAGTAAAGGTTTTGGTCACTCTTCCCACTGCAAATTAAGTGACAGAAGCTTTGAACATTTGTGTTTCTTGCACCTCTCCTTTAGATATGATGTAGTTTTTTTCTCATTTTTGTGTCTATCCTTTGAAAATACCAGATTTTGTGCACTTTTGTTCTTCCAATTACATTTAACTACAACTTTAAATTATAAATCAGATGTTACGCCCCGACAGTTACTCTTTACGTTACTCTTACTTAAGAAGTACTTTTCCCAAATACTTTTTTACTGTTACTTGAGTAATTTCTCTGACTACTACTTTGTACTTCTACTTTGAGTAATATTATTTTGAAGTAACGTTATTCTTCCTTGAGTACAATTTTTGGCTTCTCTACCCACCTCTGTAAACAGGTATATTTACATGGCAATAATGCTAACAACATCTAGCATGTTAACCGCGCACTTCTGGACAACAATATGTCTGTACTGGGACAAGACAAATTTAACTCAAATACATGGGAAAGAATCAGTTACTAGCTCTTTAATTTCAAAGCACTTGTCTTACCAAACATATAACTCTATAAGCGTTTTTCTGCTCCCGTAGCTGCAGTGCATTGTGGTTATTATTCATAAATAATTACACTGTTGATGACCTGCAGTAAACATGCATTTGATTACAGCGCAGAGACTAATGGAGGGCATTCCTTTGCAGCGCTAATGTCATAATGGACCAAACACTCTGACTGAAATATTGAACTGCATTATGGGTAACACCGCAGCCAGGAATCATAAAGTTATTCAGACTAATAAAGCAATGTGTTATTCCTGGAACAGTGGAGATAAAGTTATAGGGAGCCGGGTATATATTTTGTATAACCGTGTGAGGTGGGTACACAAGGGAAGATATTAAGATAAGATTAGATAAGAGGACCTTTGTTGTCTACACTGAGAACGGCACTAGGATATAAATATGCCTTGAACAATGACACAGAAATATATATGTTAAGTCACGACTGAATCTGTGTTGCCAGCGTCTTAACCTGCAGATACAGGACACATACAAGTTTTTCTCATTCTCAGTATATGGACAGACCATGCCTCATGTGGAAACTCAGAACCTCCAGAATTCACTCACTGAGCTGCAGAGGCTGGACTAGCACTGATTAATGATCGGCTGCAGATGCTGAGGTTTAGGCAGTGACGATTCAGATCATAGAGAGTCGTTTTCGGTTTAACCTCCTGAGACCTGTGTCCTCATATGTGGACAACACATTTTGGGTTGTCTAGGCCACAACGCAATTTTTTTCTCTACAAGGTCCTGGTGTCACATATGAGGTCATTAAACTGCCACTAAGCGATGACAGAAGAGTGTAACACATTATAGTTTAGATTCAAATGGACTTTGGTTAAAGGCAGATGTCTCCTGCACCTGTTAGAAGCTCTTCACATGAGACACATTGTTCCAAGAGGCACAATTCTTGTTTCTCATTTTGTTTTTACTCAGGAACAATGTTGCTGTGTTCAGACACTTAACGAATAGTTTTTGCAAATCATTATTTAAATGTGACTTTATTGTTTCTATCAAAATGATTAAAACGTGCAACGAGCCCAGATAACAAAGAGAAAAAATTAATAAAGCACATCATGAAGAGTTCAGGTCTCAGGAGGTTAAGCCAACTGAATTTAGCATTGAAACTGGCAACCCAAATGAGAGACTCACGTAAGACTCATTCTGCTTTCTGATTGGATAATCATCTTGAGAACCAAACCACCAAATGAAAAAAATAAACAACTCAGCCATCATGCCCAATGCTTTTGTAATTATGAATAAATTAGCATTGCAATTGTTATCAGTAAAAGCTATATTTGATTTGTCTACCTCATATCTGGGGACACAGATGAGTCAAGTTGAAATTTAAAATGTTTTTCACGACATTTTTGAGTAATAAAACACTCATAATGAATAAATGGAGGTTAAGGACTAGATGAGGTTCTCCATCAGGACAGTTACAGAGTGCACCTTTAAATATTAGCCTGTTATCATCAGTGCGCTGACCCTTATGCGGACCTGTCCGTTCTAATATTGCATTCTTACGGCTAACTCGTTCAAAGCGTCTCTCGGCGTTTTGAGGTCACTGACACGCAGCCGTTCATTAACCACTTCAAAGTCCACGTTTGTCATGCTAGCATCTCGACACACTGTAATTTCATACATTTACATGCACGTAGCATAGCAGCACGCGCTAACTCCTGCCCCGGTTCTCTGATCAAAAAGTTCCCAAACACGCCGTGGCATCGGTTGTGGCCAGTTTGTTGTTCAAACTTGATTGAGTGCATTCTGGTGCGATTCTGAGGGAGATGTGAAATATTAAAGAGGCGAGGGGCTGGCTGAGGAAATGAGGCTAAAGGAGTCTCTGTGGAGCTGTGTGTGCCCTCCATATAGTCCCTCATACCCCCATACAAGTCCGTTCACTTCTAGAAGACAAATGAACACAGGAGCATGTGTCGGGGTAGTGTATACGTTAAGCCCGTTACGTTAACACATTTTGAAGTGCGACATATTGCTGGAGTAAACATAGATGATAAACGATAATACTGAAACCAAACCATAAAGCAGAATTATCCCCCAAAAAGTATTCTACATGTACAATATTGTTAAGAAACAGAAATGCAACACTTAAGTAGTTGGTCTGTATCTATAATGAGCCATACAAGTTCATAAATCAACACTCTACAACTCAAATCTCATTGTAGTACAGAAAAAACAAACTTTTCCCACTAGTGCAAGGAAAAAGTACCCACAATAAATACTGACCCCCAAAAAGTATTGTTCCTCTGTCATGTATTGAATAAGTCTGTATAGTAATTATTGTGACAGGCCTAGTATTGGTGTCATGGGCCATGTTGACCATACACAGCAACATTGCTAGTGTTAAATTAACAAATTGTGTATATGCATCCACTATCGACACTCTCTGGTGTCGATATAATGCTACACTGGTGTTTAGTGTCACGAAATAAAGACTGGTCTAACACTGAGTAGTTTTAGCAAGATTCAACACTAGAGATAGGGTGACTACATTTCTTTGCTACAGAAATGGGGGCATTTCAACAAATTTCCGAATTTTGGGCAAAATATGTGACTGCGTCTCACAAAGGCCGTAAATCTTGTACAAAAAATTGGATAACTTTTCATGCCCCACTCCTCTAGCTCATTCTGACAAATGCCCAAGGAGCTCATAAAAGTCTCATGTGTTAAAAACCTGACAAAACAAACCCGAAATTTGTGCTGTTTCCACAGCAACACTGGTCATTCTTTTAAAAACCTTTTAACAAATTTTACTGTCCAACTTGTCTAGATGATACAGAATGATTCTGGTGATGCTAGGTCAAAAACCTAAGGCCGAGTTTGTTAAAGTACGGGGACAGGAAATGGAACCTGGTCACACGATCAATCGAGTATGGACAATGTCCCGTTGGTTGCCTAGCAACCGTGTAATATATTTTTTGACCGATTCACCAACTGAATTTCGTTTGTTTACAACAAAGTTCATTTTTTGGGTATAGCCATAGGCACAATGTGTTTTGATTTTATAGGGGGCGCTATTGAGCTATTTTTCTACATATTTTGATGTGGTGCATCAAAAATGGTTTACAATTTCTAAACAATGGTCCAATGATGATCCAGTGACAGTGGTACAATGATGTCAGAAGACGGGGAAAGCAAAAGACTGCTGCCAACCGGCTTCAAACGGCGCAACAAGGGGGGGCCGGTCCACGTCAGCGGAGCTCACTCCCACAAAAGACTCCCGACCTATAATCACACCCAAAGGGGATTTGCTAAATGACATAGTTATGAGTATTCTTATAGTCTTAGATTATGATGAAGTTCTAGGCCTATTGCCTACATAGGCAATTTCAGTTTATTTTCACAAAATAACAAGCCACTTAATTAGTAAGCTACTGCAATAACTTACTAATTAAACTGGAGTCATATGTGGGTCTAGGTCATGGTGTAATATAAAGCTGAATGGGGACTATTTATGTAGGCCTACTTAAGTTTTTATTGTATTCCTTCTTCGTGAAGCTCTTTGTAACTGCTGTTTAGAAAAGTGATATAGCCTAAATAAAGTTAACTATCATGTTCCCCAGGGGGTTGGTGCAATTCCCTAGGTCTACCTAAAAATACATTTTACAAAAGACCCACCTTAAGGCATGTTTAAAGGCCCACGTGAGAGGTGATTGCAACTTTCCTCCTCATGGCGCCATACGGCCACCACCAGCCTCAGGATGAGGAGCTGTTCCTGGAGCAGTAGCTTTGCCATGCTGGAGTGGCAGCCAGGTGGTGTCCAGCAACTGAACCGAAATGTTGGCCGTTTGCTTGGGCTGCTCAACAGAATTGCTGATTCTCTGGAGCGGTTGGCACAACAACTTCTGCCCACTCAATCTGCACCAGCAGAGCCACCTCCTGCACACACGGTTGCAGTAGTTCATGGCCCCTCCCGGGCCCGTGGTTCTCGCCGTGGCACACGCTTGTGGAAAAATTTAAGTTATTTGTTATTGTTGTTATATTTTCATAATTTATGTCGTATGCATATCCTCTGTTTATTCATTCTGTCAGAATTCAATCTACAAACCGCCCCGTATTGCACCTCATTTCTTCAGCTGTATCGGTATAAGTCTACTTTTAAAATGTTAAGCCTATGTAGCCTATTACAACAAAAGTAGCCGACAATCTATGATTCTGTGTGTGTGTGTGTGTGTGTGTGTGTACGTCTGCGTGTGTGAGTGTGTGTCTGTATACAGCCGACTATATGTGTTTCTGTGTGTGTGTGTGTGTGTGTGTGTACGTCTGCGTGTGTGAGTGTGTGTCTGTATACATGTGTGTGTGTGTGTGTGTGTGTGCTTACGTGTGCTCTATCTTAAAACATTTGGCACTAAACCTGCTCTTGAAATGGCCATAAATGTAATGCATTTCCAAATAAAAGACTTTGTTTAGGCTACATAGTTAATTCTGTGGTTGTGTTTTGTTACACTAATCAGGCCTATACCTGTAGCCTTGAGGTGCCTAGGAGCTGTCCATAGTGCTGTAGAGTGGGTATTTCTGGTGAATCAAAACACATGGGTCAAGATGTAAAACATACAGATGCACTGGACAATACATTTAGCTTAGCCTATCACTTTAACGGAGGAACAGCTCCAACATCTGAAGCGCATTTTGAGCAACCCAAACGTTCTTTCGATCACACTGCGCGCTCACGTGTGCTTTTGATTACAGGCCATCCCACTTCTTGTCTCTGGCCTAATGAATGGGGTCATCAGTCGGGTCCTCAGAGCATAGCCACTGGAAGACTGTGGGAGTGGAGGAGTTGGCCAGAATGGAAGAATCATGGGTGGATCCAGGATAATTTGCGAATACATGCATTTTATTAGACAAACGTAAACAGATCAGAAGGTACTTTTGCAGGAAGAACTAACGTATCATTATTACCAATTTGTATCTCTGATTTTGGTTTTTATGGCTAACAATGTTCTGATAATTCATATATAAACATATTAAATTGTTCATGTTTACTTCCTCCCTCACGCTTTCATTGCCTATCTTCCAATTAAATTCAGATAACATAATTTGAACCCACCAGACCTTGACGATAATAATTGAGACTTAATTGTCCATGCTATTACTATCGTTATCATAGTTTTTTTAATTAACACAAAAACAAAACAAAACAAAAAAGAACCGATTGTTGCGTTTGATCGGAAAAATACCGCCGAATATAAAAAACATAAAATACACCACACTAAACTGAAATAAATTTGAAGGACGGTGTAACTTTTCCAGCGCAGGGTACACCACCTGCTTGTTTCACCGTGGAGATGTTACTGCTTTGCCTGGAATGTTCCACAGTACAGCATTAAACATATATCTATCTAGACAGATGGAGACGAGCTGATGACGCTACCGGACCGAGTCACAAGTTAGATCTTTAAAGAAGCAAGTCTACAATGAACAATGAGAAAATCAATAAACAATGAAATAATTGCTTGATGGATACGTTTAATGCCATACTGTGGAATATTCCAGGCAAAGCAATACACCTTTCAAGCAGACCCGTTACGTAAATTCGACTTTTCAGAGCTTTTACCCGTGTTATAGTTGTTTCCCTTTCTCATTTCCCCTAGCGCGTCCTCTGCGCTAACATGGAGCGCTAGCATCACAGCACAGCCAACATTCTCCACTACACAAGAAACAACTTACACCAGGAAGATATAGCATCATTTATTCAGCAGGCTGTTTCTGAGTCCACTTTACAACACACGGAGAGGTGGTATAGCGGAAAGTTCAGTGGGTTTTTCCATATAAACACAGCCGAACGTTTGAAACATATAAACTATTAAATAATAATTGTGCATATGTTATTGGCAATGAGAAGTGGAGTCTCTTGTGCAGTTGTATTAGAGGAGTCTTAAAAGTTAATTAAAGGCACACTGAGGAACACTGAAAGCCAGGTTAAAATAGGGTGACCAGACGTCCCTATTTACCCGGGACAGTTCCAGTTTTGAGCCCTGTGTCCCCTGTCCCGGCAGATTGATCCAAAACCAGTGATTTGTCCCAGGTGTCTCTATTTTTTACCAGTTTGATCCCTGGCAACAGTAAAGGTCTCAATATTTTGCCATTTGTTTAGCCAAAATACAGAAAACCGTGTGCAAAAATGGCCATAAAGCAAAAAAAGTCTCTCAGATTATGACTGACCCACAAGTGAATTGAGAACGGACAACGTTATGTGCTTGTTTTATTTATACCAACCTACCAACACAGGTATGTCCCAGTTTGTAATTTTGAAAATCTGGTCACCTTAAATTAAAAACAATAGCTGTTAGCATTGAGGTTCATTAGTTGCATAATGACTCTGCCAGTAAATTGTTATAAATTAAAAAAAGAAAAAAAAGAGACTTAAAAACATGACAGCAAAACCCAGTAACGCACAATTGCTCGACTGTTTGATAAAAATAACTGGGTCAAATAGAATACATATAAATAAGTAGTAGTGGGCATACAAGCTTGTTTATTTTTATTTATTTTTTAGCTCTTCTTGGTAGCGTCCAAGTGAGCTGCCAAAGCCCCTTTCAAAGTAACTACAATAGCACCTCCTCACAGCATGGGGACATGAATACTGGCCACGGCCCTTCTTTGTGCCTCTCACCATCTGTGCAGAGTAATATTTAGTGTGCTATGGTTTTGCATGTACAGAAGAAGTAGTATGATGAATGGGAATGAGTAATCTATGTTAACTTTAAGATGGACAATGCAAAGAAACACAGTCCAAATATATAATGTAATACGCCAAAGTTAGCAAGTACACACTAAATCTTGGCTTGTGGCAAAAAGAGAGAGAGAGAAAAAGAGAAAAACAGGGAATATTGTAATTAATATACAATCAATACAATACAATGACATGTTGATTCAATTTAAATATATTATCTCACATTTATTTATTCATTTATTTATGCTGAGCCAAAGCAAATACTTGATTTTAAAGATGATCTGTTTAAAATATATAGAGCTTGGGATCAAACGTAAAAAACAAAACAAAAAAAAACCACCACTTTACATTACTGGCAACATGTGTGAAACATTCCTTGAGATGCATTTGCAAAAATATATAAAAGATATAATATATAAACAATAGAGCCATGGAACAACCAGATCAGCTGCTGGGTTATCACACTATAATGTCAAAGTGCTTTTGAATGAATCATAAATGTAGTATTTAGCATCTTAAAATCTCCATTGGTTTCTTCCTCCCTAGATGACACCATTCTCCATCTCAGCCCTAAATGAGGCAGTGAAGTCAGGGCATGCTAATGTAGCTGTAGCGGCTGCTCTCATTCACTTACGCTGGAAGTATTAGCTTGGATGAGAACGCCTCCATTCTGCTGATGCAATCTGCAGTCACCTAGTGCCTTCATGGAGAGATGCAGTGTATTAGATTAGGCTGGCGTCTTGATAAAAACTATTTTGGATGCTATGCTAAAAATAAATGGATTTGTATTCAACTTTTGTGCCTGGAGGTGCGTAGAGTCGCCGAAAGTGTAATCGTGTTACTCAAGGAGCCGCCCGAATGACTGTAAAATAACAGTCAAATTA
>JACM01068648.1:0-29628 GCA_000787095.1 Periophthalmodon schlosseri | reverse complement strand
TTACATTTACACAACACAATTTTGTAATTTTGGGGCGAGAGTAGCTCATTGATCTGAACGTTGGCGGTTCGAATCCCGCTCTCGACATAAACATCATCGGTAGAGCGACCCGATCGACCGACCCACGGGTTGGCGGTGCTTGGGCAAGACACTTAACCCCCCCAGTGTCTGCGTACACTGGTGTATGAACGTGTGGGTGAATGGGTGAGTGGTTCCTTGATGTAAAGCGCTTTGAGTGTCTTGAAAGTGGAAAAACTATAACACAGCATCTTTTAACACACCGAGGTCACAGTTTGCCGTCGTTTGGCTTTGCTTGTGTCCATAACGTCCTTAATGCGACAGTGACTTGGGGCAGCGGATCACAATATAAGATGCTTGCGGGAACGTGAGGTTCATTTCAAACGCGGGGCCGACGAAGAGGAGGAGGAGGAGGAGGTGAAGTGAAGGGGGAGGGGCGCAGGCTCTCGTTTAGCTGATTGGACTTGGGGTCTGGCAGGTTTGTGTGGGAGAGATATATAGACAGTGAGGAGTGCGCTCCGGAGTGGGCCATAAATAAAAGGAGGGACAAGGACTGAGTAGGAAGGAGTTTAATATGAGAAAATGGGGCTTAATACAGTCAAAGATTCTGTCAAACTAATGAATATAACTTACAACTATATAAACCAATGCAATTCAAGTTTATTTATATATAGCACGTTTTAAACAACCTCAGCCGAGCAAAGCGCTTCACATAAAAGTCAACAAAAAAAAGAGAGAACACGATACATGTGAAAAGAACAATAAACCACCAAGGTATAGTGTCTGCGTGCACTGGTGTATGAATGTGTGTGTGAACGAGTGAGTGGTTCCTTCATGTAAAGTGTTTTGAGTGACTTGAAGGTGGAAAAACGCTGTATAAAAACGTGACCATTACCGTAAACAAATAGTTTATTAAGAATGACTCAAGTTTAGTACTTTATTACCGGGTTCCAAGTGTAGTTGTTATAAATGTAATGCATTTGCATGGTCCAGGACATCCTTTCTCAATCATTGACTGTATATATATTAAATATAATTATAATATACTATATCATATAATACATAATTCTGAAACAGCTAGGCTTCAAGTAAGAAAACAACTGTAATCTGTTTATAAAGAGAAATAGGCTGGCAAGATTTATAGCCCAACACCGACATCTAGTGGACGGAATTAGGAAATTCTTCTACCTGTCTTTGATTTACCAATCTCGGTACAAAACAGCTGTTATAACTCCATAACTTGCTCGCTAGAACTCGAAAATCATTCAGTTTTGTTCATTTTAACTGCAATGGGCGATTGTCTTAGCATTAGCCTCGTTAGCATTACCTGTGACGTGATAATGTCATCACTTCACTTTGTCGACGTAAAGCTCTACTTGAATCAGGAAGTCCGGGGATTTTTTATTTTTACGGCTCCTGAAACGTAAACGAACCGTGCATCTGCTCTCTTTTAACTTTTTATCATGATCCATAACTTTTGCCAGCCGTCACTCGACTCCGGGGTGTTTATGTAAGGTACAGCAGTGGTAATAAATAGTTTATAAAGTTTTATAGTCGCCATTTCGTCTGAACACCTGGAAACTACTCTTTGGGGACACATGATGGAAGGTCCTCACCTGACAGAAGAGGAGATGACTGAGATTAAAAAAGAAGTGAGTGTTTAGAAACTTCAACTGTATTTCATCCATAAAAATAAACAAACAAACAAACAAACAAACAAAAAACATCCAGTTAAAATGTTTAATGATCACGTTTATGTAGCCGATTGGTCCTTTTTAGGCCCGTGTAAATGAGGAAATCCCCTCCACACCCTCACTATGACCACATAACCACAGTTCTCACTTTATCCTGCTCAGTGAAATGATCAAATTACTGTTTTAAAAAAAAAAAAGCTGTATGACTAAGAGCTGAACTGAGCTTAAATATTAACAGGGACAAATGCATGGAGCCTATACAGCAGGTGTTAATAATAGCTAATAATTGTATTTTGGTATTCTGGACAAAACCAGAAAGTTTGATTTGATAAAGCTCCTCACATAGGAATTATGACCTATTAGACAATGTGAATGAAAGAAATTGTAGGATTTCAATCATGAATAATCATAAAACTGTAATGTTTCTTCTCACAAGAATACTAAAATCAGTTATTGTGACATCTCTTAATTGTCAAATCTTTAAGTGTGCAATAGAATTGTCTTTGTAACATGTTTGTTATCCCAGGTCTTGCTCCGAATGCGGCATTATCTGTGTGAGACTATCCGTGCGGAGCGTCACTTGGACTTCCTGAGGTCTCGGAGGATCCTGTCCCGGGATGATGCAGAGGAGATCAGCTGCCGGACCACTCAGAGGAAAAGGACCGCACTGTTACTAGACTTTCTGACAGACAACCCCCGTGGATTGGATGCACTGTTGGACTCCATCAGGGAAATGCGCTCACAAAACTTCATCATCACCAAAGTCACAGACGAACTGCAAAAAGTTAAAAATGAGAAGGCTGAGTCTCTTAGAGGTGAGAAAACTCATCACGTTCTTATATTATAATAGCTGCACATACTTAGGTTGTGATCAGAATAGGAATTTCAAATTACATTTTACTGCTCTAATGTAAAAGCTTTGTTCCTGCAGTAGTCAACGTAAAGATTCTGTCACTTCTGGTAAGCTTACCCACTTCCCATTAGTCAGTTATTTGATATTTTGAGCATAACAGTGGTTGACCACAGTTCTGATAATAAATTGTCCCAAAAAATGTCCTTATATTGATCGCTTACAAATTTCAATGTTTTTAGTTGGTCTTAAAATCGAATAACGTCTTGAAAACAAACAATACAGGCTTTTAATCCATTGAATATTAGCCAGTTGTATCCCTCCTCTGCTCCAAACCACAAGCTTTTACTGACTGAGGACTGGCTCTAGACCTCTCACTTAAAAAGACCCTAGCTGTCTAACCATTGATGATTAGAAAATAATTTGATTAATAACACGCTCCTAATTAAATGCCATATTTCTTTCTGGTCATGTCTTTTAGCTTCAGCCTCCAGTTCATCTGACATAGCTTCTGGCACTACATCCACCTCCGACCTCTCTTTTTCTAATACCTCCACTATGCTGTTCCACCCGGATGGAGAGAATAGCCCCTCCACTTCAGATTTAGCAACATCTCTCAACCTCTCTGTCCAGAAGGGGACAGAGTTGAGCTCTGTGGCCTGCCCTAACCTGCCCTCCACCTGCTCTAGTCTCCCCAAACCTGGAGACCCTGGGGCTCCACCCCTGCCTGATGAAATCCTGGTGGAGTCTCCCTCAAATATAGACGCTGCCTCTCCTGGTTGTCCTAGCACTGGAGGAGACCCCAGCTTCCAGCCACTCCGGTCACGCTCGCTTACTCCTAATTCAGCCAGGAACCTCTTTTAATAGCCTCCAGGAATTTTTATGGGTTTTCCATGCATATTTTGGGGACTTTTTCCCAACCAGAAGGCATAATATTTTATTTCAAATTGTTAATTGCTATGGTGACAGTTTTATTTTTTAATCATTCTGAAGCACCCTGGATAGGGTCCAATGAACTGAACAGACATTGAAATATTCAAGTGTTTCAGAACTATTCATCATTCAAAAGATAATAATGTAATTTTTTTAATGAATTGGTACTATGGTAACGGTGCTGTTTTTTTATTACTCTAAACCCACGGCTAAGAGACATTTACCCCTGCCTCTTTTCAGGTTGAACTAGTTCAGAGTATTGAATTGCAAAATATTGTTGAAGGGGTCAATTCAGTCAAATTTTAGCTGAGAAAGATATATTTTTTCACTTTTTCATAACTCTTCAATTACAATAAAAGTGATTGCTTCACTTTCTGTATTTTGTCAAAGCTGCTCAATTATGGTACTCTGTAATTTGACTACACTTCTCTCACGTCACATGCATTATACAGCATATCATTTCCTCATTTGCAAGGTTTTTTACTGTGAGTTCAGATAAGATATGGTTGAAAAGGTGCCTCTTATGTCTGATACTAGTCGGTTCTGCTGCCAATAAGTGAATGTTTTGAAGTTACATATGCCAAAGCTGCATTAACACTGGTTTATATCGCTCTACCACAAGTGCATTTGTTTTCCACTACTACTGATTACATATTGTACACATATTACTTATGTGCTGTATGTGCTGTTGGCAGTATGCTGTAATAATGATCTATTATAATCAATATTGTCAAGTGTTTGTATTTATGTCAAACCTAGTGCCTTAATAATGCAAGTTCATTTGTGTGAAATATGTGTCGTCTAGTGGCGTGGATTGTAACTTTCAATATACTGCTTGTTTTGTAAATCTCTCTTTCTTTTTGCATATGTTTCTGATTACTTTGTATTCAGCAAGCTGAGTCTTAAATAGAAATTTAAGATTCAGATGATCTTGTTCAGTTTACAATTTCTTTGAAAGTACAGCTGCACCAATTCAGCTTTTTTGCTCAGGCTGGCTGGTTCCATAGACTGTATAAATATATACAGTCTGCATATATACAGTCTGGCTGGTTCTCAAAAATAACAAATAACAATATAGAGACTTTTGCAACAAATTTAGCATGTCAAAGTGATCCCTTTATGGTAAGATTGTTTTTATCTCTGCAAAAGCATTGTATGAATGAAAATGCAAAAATATTTAACAATTAGCATCTGCCGTAAATACTAAGATATTAGTCTATACCGCATTAACCATAATCCTCAGTAGAACAGGCGCCCAAATAATTAAACCAGTACCTTATCAGTATTGGTACATCAATATTGAAGGTATATTTTAACCCATATAGTGCACAAAATCAGAATGTTTACTGGGGAGTGTTTGTGTTATAAAAAAAAAAAACAGTGGGTGATTGACTGCAGTTTGACAGCTCAGGCTTTAAACCACAGTTGCTGAGGTTCACAGTTATTGTCATGCAGTTCTTGGAGACACTGTACATGTTAACAGGTAAATACCATTACATATTCTATTCAGTTTATTTGAAATTTCATTAATCAAACTTAATTTGTATAGCATTTTATAACAGTAACAACTGAACCAAAGTGCTTTCCGAAATAATCTATATTTTTCACAACGTTTTGCTCTTCCTTAATATAGCATGAAATAGGGAACAGAAAAAAACATTTTAATTGAAATTATTCCAACCGCTTATTTGCAGAAACAGGGCTATTGAAAAAATGCTGCATGATTTCGATCAATCATACGTTTCAAAATAACCAGTTTCTAAATGTCAATAGCACTGTTTTTTTTGTTTGTTTTTTTTTGCATTGAATATAATTGGTCTATTCTTTCATAATTTTTATAACCTGTACACATATACATTGTGACAGTCAGCTTGTGTAAGAAAACCAGTTTGATAAACATCAGAATGACTGGAATGTCTGTACCCTTATAGTTCACTAACAACAGAAGTTACATTTTGTCTTTTCTTGGGTGCAGCGCGATGGAGGAGTCCGAGCCCTTGGTCCCACAAAGGATTGGATTTGGCAGCACTCAGTATGGATGGAGCGGACACATTCGAAGCCTGGAGTCCCACATAGTCGAGGACTTCAGGAGAAAACTCAAATATTTCTTTATGAATCCCTGTGAAAAATACAAAGCAAGAGGTCGGAAGCCCTGGAAACTCATGATACAGATTCTCAAGATTGCAATTATCACTGCTCAAGTATGTAATGATAATATATATGTTTAATAAGTTAATAAGTGATATGTTTTGGGTCTCAACTGTGCAACTTTCCTGTTGTAGGGAACATCACTTTTAAAGTTTTCTAATCACTTAGGACATGATGATTATTGACATTTTTTATTAATATTTGTAAATATTATCACTTTTAGTTGGTGTCTTTTGGACTGAGCAACGAAATGATGGTCACATTCAAAGATGAAAGCTTGCTGACTTTAAAACATCTATTTCTCAAAGACTTCAAGGACCATCAAATGGAAACTTATGCTATTTACACCAAAGCAGAGTTATATAATCACATCTACTTTGTGATTGACAGGGTGAATATAATATAAAGTCATTTAAAAATACTTACTTCTAATTCTAATGCTATATTTGTGTTGTATTTTGCAGTTCCTCCACCTCCAGAACTTGACAGTGGGTAATCTTGCATATACAGTGGTGGATAGGAGAACAGCTCCTTTGTCTCTGTGTAAAGTTTTCTACAGAAACAGCAGCACTGATCCAAGCAACGGGACATTCAACATCGACCCACATATTGAACAAGGTACAATTAATCTTTTCTCAGTACTCTATATGAAAAATTCCTTCAACACACTCTGCAATAGTTCCTGTATTTTGCTATATTTCCTTGCAAATGTAGCCTACATAAGAAGTCAAAAGTGAAGACATCTCTATTATCTTGAGTATGTGTAATTCACTTATTAAGATCTTGGTAGTTGTGAATAAGTTGCAATGAAGCCAAATGCATAAATTTCCACAGGCCAACTTTGTATTGCTTTACTATGCAAGTGTACATGTTATTGATTTGAGTTAACATACCAGTAGTTTAACATATCAGGAGGTGGACTACTTATCATTGGTCAAGGGAGAGCTTGCCATTTTAACCAAAACTAAGCTACCTCTACAACTTGTATTTCTGTTATAGAGTGTATCTATGTTCACCCTATGGGGTCAGTGGACAAATGTTTAGATACACGCACCAACTTCTCTTTGGATTTCAGAAGGTGAGTAAGTCAAAATACAGAGGTTATTACCGTCTTTTCTTTTAAATTAAAGGGGCACCGAGGAGGGTCCAAATGGTATAAAACTTAGCAGTCTCCGTGGAGACAAGTAGTGACTCCACTAAAGCAAGTATTTTTTTTGGCAATTAAAACCCATGTAATTGAATAAATGAAAGGCGTACACTAGAAAATTTGCATAGTACACCTTTAATTGAATGTTGAATATTAATATACATTATGATTTTCTTCCATGTCTGTTCAGACTTATATCAGTCAACATCTACGTCACTCTGAAGTCCATAAACTTACAGACAGTTCGAAACCACGAGCTGCCGGACTGTTATGACTTTAAAATCCAGGTGAAAAATCACACAGCCACATAACTTTTTTATTGTAGTGACCATTGCAGCACACAATTATTACATGACTACACTGTTTTTCTTTCAGATCATTTTTGACAACAGCGCCCATAGTGGAAGGGTTAATGTTGATGTTGAAAATAATGTGAGCATATATGAATGTAAAGACTGGAGAGTTGAAGGCACTTGTAAGTTTAACACATTACACATCCAGTAATAGATTTGTGCCAGTAGAGGGAAGTGCTGTTGTGTTTATACAGCTGTCTATGATCTCAACAAAGGTGGAAAGTCACTATTTGTGTCTTGCAATCAATTTGCTTAAATACATTTATGAGTTAAGGGAGATTTTCTTATCATACTTTATAGTTACCTGAATACATAAAGGAATACTGAAGAGGAAACTCAAACTGGCAAGAAATTGGCAATGTGGGAAGGATGTAGGTTGTAGTAACAGGTTATAAGCCATATTGTAATGTTGTCATTGTCATAGTGTACACAGTAGTGTTAACAGTCATAATGGCAATGGCCTTGTAGTAGAGAGATAGTTGTTGCTAGTACTGTAATGATAAAGATGATGTCAATTACTTTCAACAATTAAAAAAAACTTTTACCTAAGTTGTAAGTAGTTTAGCAAAGTAAACAATTGTACATTTTATTTGAAAACGAAGTGATGCTATTTTCTATGTGCGAAATATCCATGCATTCATTTTATTCTTTTTGTTTGCTCATTGCTTTTTATTTGTAGCTGGTAAAAACAACTGTGGACTGCTGGTGTTTGATTCAGTTGTCATTTTGGCCTGTTTCGCCTCCTTAATCCTGTGTTTTCGCTCTGTCATCAATGGCATACAACTTCAATTTGTATGTATTAAAATTTGAACACAATTTTTCTTGATTTCCATTACAGATTCAAATTGTATTATTGTTCTCTCTTTCAGGAATTCAACATATTCTTCCATGCATATTTTAATAAAACTGTGAGCTGGTCGGACCGTATGGAGTTTATCAATGGCTGGTACATCCTGATAATTGTCAGTGACATTTTGACCATTACCGGGTCAATAATGAAGATAGGGATCCAGACAAAGGTATCTGCTCCAACAAGTTTCTTTCAATGGTTCCCTCATTGTGTGGGTTAGGCACTTATATAATATACCAGTTTAAAAATGTACTTAAAGAATAAAAAGTAAAAGTATTTTGCGTAGGTTTTGAGCTTCAATAAAGCTTCAAATGTAGTGATTTTGATAAAGATTTGTGCTGAATTTTGCTGTTTATTTGTATGTTTTTGTTTGCTCAAATTATGAATGTGCTGAAAGCCCCTCAGCCTTTTCAGCACGTCTCAAACAATAATACAAAAAGAAATACTTTTACTTTTCATTCCTGTTCAAAAATGTAGTGGAGTAGAAAGAACAAATACCTGCTCTCAAATGTAGTGAAGTAAAAGTAAAAAGTATCCACTCTAAAATGTTCTTAAGTACAGTAATTTACTACTTTTACTTTATGTTCCATTACTGCAGATAATTGACTTGTTGTAGATTCTTAACCAATGTGTAAATAAACAGGTTTTAAAAGTATTGACACTCACTGTTGGATAGGTGCCTAACTTATAACATTGCTTAAAATTACACTTTGTTGTTGCAGTTTCTGACCAACTATGATGTCTGCAGTATTTTGTTGGGAACTGCCACAATGCTGGTTTGGGTTGGAGTCATTCGTTATTTTGGATTCTTCAAGAAATATAATGTAAGGGCTGCTTTAAATGTTTTCAATTTATTCTAGACTTAGAAATTTATATGGCAAGTAGGTAACATTCACCCACTCAGTTGCACTTTGGTTACATAAACTAACTCAACTCTGTTTGTTTTGTTGTTAATTAAAGTACCACTTTCATTAATGTGATTCCACCTTTGTTTTTTGTTTAGATTTTGATATTGACCCTGAGAGCAGCTTTTCCAAACGTGATTCGATTTTGCTGTTGTGCTGCGATGATCTACCTTGGTTATTGTTTTTGTGGATGGATCGTACTCGGACCACATCATGACAAAGTAACTTCACATCCATTGATTTTTGTTAAGAAGGTTACTGTTATATTCCTAAAGCTAGATTTGGATGATATATTAAGTGGATCTCAAACTTTTCACACCAAGTACCACCTAAGATAATATTTTGCTTTCTGAGTCCCACCAGATCCAGACCAGGACTTTATCAGGCCTAAAAAGGGCTAAACTTGGTCTAAAATCAGACTAAAGCATAGATAAAGTAGTTCTAAATAATGATTAACCCAAAGGAGGACAAAAACATTTATAAATCTATCAAAAAAAAACTCCTGTTGTGTCTATTGTCTTGAATTTAAATATATAGAAAAAACACAAAAATACACGCACAAAAAACACATACAGAAAAAAAAGCAAAAAAAACCCCCACACAAATACTATAAACTGCAAAAGACCCCCAGTACCACCAGAGATAGCCCATGTACCAGAGACCAGTACCACCAGAGATAGCCCATGTACCATCAGTGGTCGGTGCAAAAAATATTATTATTGCTATCAAAATAATTCTTAAAAATACTGAGACTTTTAGTCACTATACCTGCCCATTTAAACATTTTTCATTTTTGTTTTTACAGTTCAGGACACTGGACAAAGTGACTGAATGCCTGTTTTCTCTGATTAATGGGGACGACATGTTTGCCACCTTCTTGAACTTGAAGGACAGGAGCTACATGGTGTGGCTGGTTAGCAGGCTTTATCTGTACTCCTTCATTTCTCTCTTTATTTATATGGTGCTCAGCCTGTTTATAGCCCTCATCACTGACACATATGAGACCATCAAGGTTAGTGAAATTATGTCATAAGTCAATTATGTTCAAAATGTATAAATTCAGGCGGGTCTAAATTTCAAATGGAGGGCATGGGTCACACAAAATCCCTCTGATTGGTTGCCTGGTCAGATCCCCTTAAAAGGATGGGTCAAATGCAGTGGAGAATTTATCTTAAAAGAATAATACATATACCTTAACAACTTATTCAAAAAATAACTTTAGCAAGCCTGAATGTTACTGCTATTTCTGTATCTATTTTATAGTTATTTCTGTATAATTCACCTGCCCTTAGTCTCTATTCAAATCAATGGTCTCTTTGTAATGTTTTGACATCACATATTGCTGGGCTTCAGATGGTGTCACAACATTCTATAGGACAATATTATTTAATACAGGGGGGCAGCTGAAATTAGTATTGTTAAAATGCTGATTCCTGTTGTAATATAATGATTTCTTTTGTCTAGTAGTAGTCAGTAATAGAAATGATCAGGTTCAACATCAGTGAAGTTACCTTTAGATTTTTTCATGGCAAGTACAATGTATTTCATGGCAAAGTACAATGTAATCAATAGGAAAAACTGCCTCTTGCCCCCCATCTGGGAGTATGACATCATCACAGTCTAGAATCTGAAAACCACCAACAACAGCAATACATTGGTATTGCCCTTATGCCCTTATGTTTTTCCAGCACCATCAGCAGGAGAAGGTGCCAGTGTCTGAGCTGCAGGCCTTCATAGCCGAGTGCAGAGACCAGCCTGAGTCTGGAAGATACCAGACCAATAAGTCCTCCATCTCCTGCTGCTGCTCTGGATGAAGAATGTGAACAATGTACATGGTCATCTGCTCAGGGCTATATAGACAAGAGAATTAACATACTCAAACAAACCCTTTGAATATGCGCTTGTGTGTGTGTGTGTGTGTGTGTGTGTGTGTGTGTGCGTGTGTGTGCGTGTTTTAAATATATATTTTATATCATAGTCATATATGAATAAAATAATGCGTCTCAGTGTAAGTTACTGGCTTCACAATCCTTTGTTCACGTTTTTGTTTTTTTTTTCAATTTATGTAAATAATTTGTTATGCAAATTATGAAATGAAAGTTTGCATGCTTTAATTAATTTTTTATTTCATTATTTTATTTTACCTAAATGAACGCAACAAAACTTTTACTATCCAGGGGTTTTATTTGCATAATCCACCTGTGCGTGCTTACGTCCAATGCACGTGTTTGTTACTGGCGCTGCGTCCAATCACAGTGACGTTTGGTGCGAGGTCGATGAAGACAAGACTTAAAAACACACTCAACTCCTCACTCCACTCCAGCTGCAGAGGCAACAGCATGCATTTCGTCCCGTGTTAATACTAAATTAACCAGATTTGTAACCTCAGTTTTATCACGAAATACTTATTGTATGCCTCGCTCCATTTGTTGGAATTTTATTGTTTGTTTATGCGTGACAAAAAGCAGAGAGTTGATCTTTTTGACGTCGTTGGACTTAATTGCCCCAGGGTAAGGTATGTTAACACCTAGCTTTGCTTTCTATAGGTTAGCAAACATTGTAAATCGTGTTACATGTAACTTTTGATCACGTTGTTATTCACGCCGTATAATATATTTCCATATTTCCATTGTAAAAGGTAAACAAAACTGTGACCAGGCTTCCAACCAAGCAGTCACTTAATCTGGGTTATTTTCCCAACCAAACTAGATCGACAATTTCCTTATTGGACTTGGGTAAATATTAACTAACCCTTTGCTTATTTTCACTTATTATTTTATGTCTAGCCATTCAATTTACCTAATAATTTGGTTCAATACTATAATACCTGCAGAAATTGTTATCTCACACATTCATCAGAAGGACACTTGTGGGGCCTGGTTTTGGAGATAATTAAATGCTTGCTGAAATACTGAAAAACACAACAACATTTTGTGTATATAACCCTATATTTATTTTGGCTCTTTTGTTCAACCCTGCAATGTTCTCTCACCGACCCTAGTTTAACACAAGTTGGGGCAGTGAAGTACAGTGCTGCTCAGTGGGAGTGCCCAGTATTGAACTGTCTGGTTAATCTTGTTTTGCCAGCACTTGAACTTCATATTATTGTCCTAAAGCAACGAAACTTTACAAAACAAATCCAATGCCTGTATTGACGTGTCAGCTAATCCTCTGGGATCAGCCTTCTTATTTCACTGCAGTGCATTTTAGTGGATATTTGAACCAATGGGAATTCCTTCTTAAACCTCAATCTGACTATAATCCAGTTTTGTCAAAGGCTAGATTATTTAGTCGTAATCTCAATGCCTTTTTTTCAGTACGCAGTTCCCACTTGGAGCTTTTGGTCCTCTGCACGGCTGTAGAAGACAACTCATGACCTGCCAGTGTAGCGTCCTGATATGTTGGTGATATGGGAGATTGGGGAGATTGGGGAGATTGGTGGACAAGTGTGCCAAAAGAAACATCCATTGGTAATCTTTCATGTTTGAAATATTGTCCGCTATAAAAAGATGAACTAATTTAGCTGCTAGAGATGGCCCAGTTTCTTGTCTTATTTTAGAACTGCAACCTACTTTAGCTTTCTCCATTTGATGAACAACGTAAGATTCAATACTGTGCACCTAACAGTGTACCTATTTGTGTTTTACAGGGAATTATGAGATTTCACATGTGATGATGTCCCCTTCAAAGCCGAACAACATTATGTCCATGTACTCTTCTTTGGGGCTATCCAAAACCTCATACAATGTCATCAGTGCCTTTTGTACTGAAGACAACGTTCCCCAGTGCATTTCATATGTTAACCAGGTGAGTCTTAAGAAATAAGTATAAAGTGTGATGTAAAGCTCATGAAGCAAGATTTAGACATGCATAAATGTATATATTTTGGTAATTTATCTTTTTTTGTCATAGCATATTCCTGTCATGCATTATTTTCACTAAAATCATACCCAGTTTGATGGCAAAGTATCAATATGAGTATTGCTCTCTTCAGTTTCTCAGCTTTCTAATACAACTAAATTGGATGTAGATTGAAGGCAAATTGAAAAAGGAAAATGTCACAAAATGCATTTATAGTTGATTTATCTGACAAGTGTTGTTTTTTTTAAAATCATAGATTAGTTCACAGTGCTGAGTTTTTAAACATGAATTCAAAAATGTTAACTTCAGGGTGAGCAAGTTCTAAAAAGATGTCATGAAGACGGGCTGTCTTATTCTTTGCAGCATTCTTGCAAATTTGTGCTGTCTTTGCAAATAATTTTTTTGGGTTCAGTTCTGATGAATGTTGCAGCCGTCTTAATTCCCTTTTTTGCTGGACAGGAGCTGGACTCTCTGGGCTTGATGTCATGTATAGAGCTCAGTGCAGCAGGGAACACAGGCCTGAGCTGTGTCCCGGCTCTGAATGCCTTTTACGAGCTGCTGCAGATCCACAGACGAGACATGACCACAGTGGAGGAGCTCGAGAGGGACCAGCTCAAAAAGTCCAGCACATTAGAGCACGTGCAAATCAGCAACTCTAGGCTCAAGGTTAGCGTCACAATTTGTTTACATTGACATTTTCATTTATTCTTGGAAGCAAATGTAAAATTGTATTTATGTATTTATTAAGTATTGAATAACTTATAACAATACTGAATCTTCCACCTAAATCTAGCGTAATCTTTATCTCCAGAATAAGTCTTGCCACCTCTCAAGGAGTTATAAACTATTATGCTTGTTTGTTGGTCTGTTGGTAGAGCTGGTCTTTTTGGTCTTAGAATCTCATTAGTACTCCACCGTGCAATTCTGCAAACCAAACCTGAAACTCACCATAAACTTGTACATGCCTGACCACTTTGGAGCCATACAGTTTGCGTTTTTCTTTCCATGCTGCTGTGTAAGCAGTCTCATTCCATTGGACTTTCTGGTGCCAGTGATTCTTTGTTCAACATGCCGCAAAGATCAACCAGTTAATGAGACTGTTCCTTTCAGTGGGATCTCTGTATGGGTGCGTGTGACCCAAAGTGCATAACTGGCTGGCTCTAGCTCAACATTCTCATCCTTTTGAAAACCTTGATGAGGTTTTGTGGCAAAATTTTATATTCATTACTAAAAACTTTAGAAAGTGAGTGCTTACAAATGATTTGTATTTGTATTCTTTTAAAGGCACTTCTTCCAAAAGAGCATCAGTAAAAACACAAAAAAATGAATTGATGAAGAAATCAATGCCCAATTCATTTTTAAATTGCTGCACTTCATGACAAATACCATAGAATTTGCATTTGAGGAATCATTTTGTCAACACAAACGCTTTCATGACATGTACTTGCCTCATAGAATAATACTCTAGTCATAAAATGTGCCTTTCGTCCTAGGACCAGTTGGAGCTGTCCATGAGGGAAAAGTCTGGTATGCATGAAACTGAGCGTCAGCTGCAACTCAAAATTAAGACTTTACAGAGCTGCCTAAAAACTGAAAAGGAAGAGGTTTGTTTATCCAACTTTATACTTCTTTCAATACAAGCCACTTAATGAATCACAAATAGCCCAAAGTCATTTTTTTCTTTTAGGTTCAAAAGCTACAGAATATTATCGCCAGTCGTGCCACACAGTACAACCATGACACTAAACGGAAAGAAAGAGAAACCGCTAAACTTAAAGAACGCCTGAGCCAACTCTTGGTCGATAGAAAGGACAAAAAACTCTGTATGTAACTATAGATGCACAGAATAGTTTCAATAATTTTATGGGAAATGCTCAATCTGTTTTACCTTATTGATAGCTATCGATGTGGTGAACTGTTTGGGGCGCGCTGATGGAAAAAGGAGCCACTGGAAGACTGCAAAAGCTACTTCCAGGTAGTAAAAAACTGCTCTACTCTAGGAAATGGTAAATTATAACTAATACTTTATTTGCATTGTTATGTTATTCCTTATCCAGCCACGAGGGGGACATGTACAAGTCTCTGCTGACTGACTATGAGGCGAGCCAGAGGTCATTGATGCTAGAGAATGCAGAGCTGAAAAAAGTGCTGCAGCAGATGAAGAAGGAAATGATCCACATTTTAAGTCCAAGGCAAATGTCACAGGGAGCCAGCGCTGACAACGGCCAGGAGCAGGTATTTGTAACATTTTATTAGCTTTGACTTGGCTACTTCATGGACTTTAAAATATTTATTTAAAGGTTTGGGAAATGCTTTCAAGGAGCAGAGGATAACAAAAATTATCCTCATGATACCAAATATATTTTGTCAAGGAGCATGGTCAGATTTTTTCTGGTTAGTTAAAACTTCTAAAATAGTTGCATACTCCATACTTGGATTACTTTGTGTTTGTTTGCAAACTTTCCTGTTTCATTTATTTAAAAACAATCAAGTTATTTTAAAGTCGACTGGAAATGTTAGATTTGGGTAAAAGCCATTTAATCCAAGAAATTGAATTAATGTTTCGTCAAAGAATATAAGAAGAGTCACACTGCTGACCTTGTGTTGTTTTACCCTTGTAATTGTAATTAAAACTAAAACTGTCTTTCCTAAACTTGTTATTCAGGGTGACTCGGACATAGAGGAGAGGGCAGGAGACTCTGGCCGAGAATCACTGGATAAGTCATGTGAACTGGCCCGAGAGCAGCTCACCAACAGCATTCGACAGCAATGGAGGAAAGTGCGCAGCCACATGGAGAGATTAGACAGCCAAGGTACAGACTGTTAACTTTCTGAGGTCATCACAACTGTCTGTTGACCTGTAGTGTTGGAGTCCACATTGGAGATATACCAGATGCTCTGGCTCAGTATATGCTGTTTTGTATAGTTCTTATGAATCTACAACATTATTTCATCATTCATACAGAAATATTGACTCCTGCCCCAAAAGCAGCCAGTGTTATGTCTACTACAGTATAATAAACATATTTAATTGTTAACTATTGTGTCCAAAGCTTCTCAGAACCAAGAGGATGTAATCCCAAGACAGACGCACGATGATGAGATGGAGAAAATGAGGCAAGAGGTGCTACAATGTAAAGAGTTCATCCAGACACAGCAGCAGCTGCTACAGGTCAGTATGTATAGTACACCATATAGAGCAGGGCGATGCAACAAAAAAGTCACAATTTTTTTTTTGTTCTTCTATTGAGCAATCACAATTTGCGATCTTATTTTGTCTTACTAAAAACAAATAAAAATGTAATTCAATGGTAATTTCCTGAAAATAAACAATGCAGACTTTTAATCAGTGCCGTTTAAAACACACTCCTCCAGTCCACATGCCTTTACTGACAGAGAGCTGGCTGTGATAACGCCTCTGAATGCCACTGTCATAAAAATGTTTTTCCCCCAATCTACAGCAACAACTGCACACCTCCTTTGACGACGACACGGCTGCTCTGCTGAACGACTGCTACACTCTGGAGGAGAAGGAACGTCTCAAAGAGGAGTGGAAACTTTTCGAGGAACAAAAAAGAAACTTTGAACGAGAGCGAAAAAACTTCACTGAAGCTGCTATTCGCCTGGAGAGAGATGTAAGGGGAGGGCTTTCATTTCTAGTCTTTTTTTGTGATGACATGTTAAATGTATGTTTTAATTTTGCAGAAAAGGGCGTTTGAGGAGGACCGTGCGTCTTGGCTCAAAAATCAGTTTTTGAACATGACTCCTTTTGCTGACCGTCGGAGAGGATCCTCATCAGATGGTGGTCAAAGTTCACTATCAATAAGTATGTTTATGGCAATTACAAAATGCTTCTTGTTTACATTTGTCATTTTGATCATTTCTGCTTCAAAATGTATTAGTGTTAATATGTTCAACAAAATAGATGGAGAAATATGTAATTTTTTATGACATATGACACAGCACTAGATATGTGTCTAAAAAAGACATTTAAAATGGGTTTTAAAGAAAGGTTCAAAACATTTTGTTTAATCACCCATTTTAGATTTGATACAAAGTTGACACAGCACAGTGTAAAAAAATTATGTGTGTATGTGAACTATAATTAATTTATTCGCAGGAAGTGAACCAGAACTACGTATGTCTTCCACTACAATTCACCTGCCAAAATCCTCAACGTACTCTACCAACTTCTCCACTCCAAAACCTGCACCTCATTCTGCTGTGCCAACCACAGCTGAGCTCTATCGAACACTCCGACTCATACCAGACACAAGGTACTAATGTCAAATGTGTCAGTAATTTTAAAATATTGCAGCTTTATCATTTTCAGCAAAAGGAAACATGGGGCACTTTTTATTTAACCTGTTGAATATAACTATATACAACAAAACTGTTGTTGACTTGGATTTCAATTAACTGCGTTTTGGTTTCAGCCAGTAACATTTGCCTTTTGTTTTAGATCTTGAAGGATCTTGTAAAAGTGTACTAGGAACTACTTTTTTACTCTTATCTAATAAATTTGTTGATCATCATGATATAATATGATATAATAAGGAAAGTGGTTGATTCTGATATGCCCAGTTCAATGTTGAATGTGAACCTTATTGAAAACCTTGACAATATTTGATAGCTTGATATCTTTTCTTTCAGCTCAAGACAATCAAATCGGGGACGCTGGCAAGAATCAAGTACAACTGAGGATGGGGACAATCGGGCCAAGACCAAAATCCGCTCCCGATATGAAGAAATAAGCATATTCAGTTTGGGAGAAGAGAACAGCCTGACATGACAAACTACTGGTGCTTTTTTGTACAACAGAAAACAAATCAAAACATATTTTTTTATCAAATGCAAAACCAAGACCACTTTAGACTATAAATGCACATTATTGTCTAAACGCTAATCACAAAATCAAAGCACTTTATTACTATTATTATCTTTTTACAAGAATGTAAGATTGAATTGAATCTTCCAAGCACTTAAATATAGATGCAATGATTGATTTGAATTTTATTTAAATGGGTTTAGTTTACATTTCTTTGTTTACCTATTGGAGAAGTATATGGTACATTTGTAGCATAATAGATGTGTCTAATGAAATAAAGATTTATTTAATTTCATTGGTTTTAATCTTGAATTTACTTACTATTGGCTGACTTTACAATCATGTAGTCTTACTCTAGAATTATGTAATTATTCTATTTACATAAAACGCAATATATCGGTGTTCCTCAATCTGTGACGCATGTAGCACTGGTGGGATTTGTTTTATTTAAAGATCTGTTCATGTTTTTATTTAGGCCTGCCTAATTTAGTCTCATTTTTAGATCCTCTTACCCCTAATTTGGACCTGATATAGTCCAAGCCAAATATTTTTTAAGGTGGTAGTGAGAACTACTGTAATAGATTGTAACCTACTGCATTCTATTCACACTCTGTATTGAGACTTTGCAGCTGATGTCATCAACATTCCGTGGGGGTGTGAAGCTAACTGTAGGCTCTGTTCTGTCTGAAGCTTAGACTATAATCTGATCTTTTTTAACAGTCTGACCAGAAAGACTTGATATAGCTGGAACTACAACAGGTGATATGATTTGTGCTGTTAAACAAGTCTCTCACATTATAGTCACAAGCTAGCTAGCATTGGCCACCATCTCTCACCTTTTTGTTGGAAATCAAACACCTAAACGGGACCATTAACAGTCATGTTGATCACAAGCTCCTGAAAATATATTGTTTAAACCATTTTATATTTTTTTGTAAGTGTAACTTTAACTTTATAACTCTCTTCAAACCTTTTGCTAGTGTTTGCTAATGTGTGCATTGTGTAGCTATGGTAACAGCTGAACATTCTATCATAGGCATACATGTAGAACACCCGCAGCATGATGTCACTGCAAAGTGTTTTGATTACAAAGCAACTGAACACATTATTTTGCATCAGACATAGTGATTTCGCTCCATACATAGAAAAAAAAAAAACATTTGCAGAGTGTGAGTGCCCTCTTCTGGATGCGCAAAAAACCTGAATGTGAAAAACCGGAATCCGGATGTGATCATTTCTGCTTTTTGTCGGAGCATCCACCCACCTCCAGCCGCAGTTCACAACTGAGTTTAGACCGAAAAAACAAAACAAACATGTCCACTTCTAATCTCATTGCCATGAAGAAAGTCGTACAGCAGTTGCGTTTTGAGGCCAGCATAAACAGAGTAAAGGTAATTTCCAGATTTAAACTTTTTTGTTTTTGTTATAACGGGGAAGCAACAAATCCGCTATGGCTAACAAGGGGGCTACTGGGCGTAACTTCTTGTGGAAAGTAGTAACATTTTAAGTATGTTTTATATAAATTAGCCGATATTTGTGTGTTTATATGACTGAAATATTAAAATATACCTCTCCTCTTAATAGTAGCTGCAAATAATAAAATCATTGTGTTTTATTCTCGAGTTTTTTGGATTAGCTTTAGCTTTTAGCACCTCAAATCTGGGGTCTTCTAGCAACATGTTTATACCTTCTTTTCCTGAACAGTTTGATTAGTTCGACACCGCTGTCCTAATGACTGATTATTTCTATGGTGTTTTAGTTTCCAGATTTTATTGGTGGTATAAATCATAATTTAATTAACTCACATCATTTGTGATTGTTATGCTAATTGTTGTTACGCAAATTATCAAACTAACATTTCAAAATGTCCTACACTTGTGCAATTACAAAGCTTCCCACTAAAAAAAAAAAACTATGGCGTAACCCTATGTAGATTTTGCAACCCTAATAAACCCTTTAGCTACTAGCCATCATTAAGACTTTGTTGTAATTATGCTATAACTTTATTTTTCTAGATTAATACCTTATTTTGGTCCATGTGTTTTACAGGTCTCTCAGGCAGCCGCAGACCTGCAGCAGTTCTGTGTTCAGAATGCCTTACAGGACCCTCTGCTCACAGGCGTCTCGTCCAGCACCAATCCCTTCAGGCCACCGAAGGTCTGCTCCTTCTTATGAAACCCCCGAGGTACGTGTCCACACTGTTAAAACCATTCATCTGGCCTCTGAACAGCTGACGAGTGTTAAAAGATAGTGGTTAGAGAGACTGGGAGGCTATGTCATAAAACCGTTGTAGCGAAGTCCACCATGTCGACACAAGCGAATGCAGTCTTAACTGGTATAGGGCTGAAACAAGTTAACTGATTAATCACAATGAATACATTTTTCTGGACTATAAAGACTCCAAAACATGCCATGTGAGGAGACGTTTTATGACTCAGATGGAACAGTTATTACTCCCAAAAAAGAAATTGGTAAAATTATAGTTTTTTAAGCAAAAACCTATTTTGTCGTAAATATACTCTAAGAAATGTCCTCAAGCATTGTAAAAATCTCATATTGACTGGCCTTTCCTGATCTAAACAACTAATCAGTTAAACGCAAGAATAATTGCATATTATATTCTTTGGGCATGTATGGAGCTCAACAGTGACTGCCCACACCCCAGTTCCGGAAGTAAATTTCTCATACTTTTTTTCCATACAATTCCACAATTCCAGGAAAAAAATCATATTAAAAGTTTGAAAGTTTGCTTAGGGATAATCAGCTATGTGGTAAATAATGACCACAAGACCTATAATTTTATTTAAAATCTGTTTCTGAAACTTTACTTTATAAAGCACTAATTTAATAAAACATTTTGCAGAATCTTTAAATGTGTTTTTTGGATTTAAAATAACCACATTAAGGATATTAGTTACCACACAGCTGGTTAGCCTCCACGATGCCTTTGAACTCTTAATATTTGAATTTTTCAAAATGTCTATGGGAAAAATGAATGGAAAATGTACTTCCGGAACTAGAGCAGGCTGTCACTGTTGAGCTCCATTGCGCTATATATATATTATGACAAATGTGCATTCTTATGTGGATGTTATACATCATGTTATGTTTCTATGTTGTAGGCCTATACTTTGATGTGACAGGGAACAACGACCATGACACTGCTCCTCATGCCAAGCCATCACACTGCCATGGGCCTGACTGCACAGGACACTGGAAATGGACCATCAGCATTCTGCAGCAGCAACAAATAAAGAAGACCATTTTATTTTCCATGGCACAGTGTGGTTTTTCAAATAAATTGTTGTGCCTTTTCTATTGTTCTATTTTAGTCATCATTGTTGTAACTTTTTGTATTTAATAATGAATAAAACATTCTTTACTACTCAAATGTTTGTCTTACTGTATATTACAATATTAATACACATTACAATCATGTTTAAATTAGATTTAGTACATTATAATTGGATGATAGAAAGGTGCACTATGTAACTTTTCTATTGGAGGGTCTGCCGCCTGCTTGTTTCCACGAAGAAGCAAAGAACTGCTTTGCCTGGAAGTTCCAATCTACAGTATGGCATTTAACTTGTCTATCTCTGTGGTGACGAACTGGGAGCATCACCAGACCAAGTTACAGGTCATATCTGTGGAGAGTCAAATCTGCTCACAGTAAAAATGCATGTTTTTCAAGGTATTTTTGAGCAATAAAAACACATTGAATAATGGAAGATGTATATGTTCAATGCCACGCTGTGAAACACCTCGGGCAATACATTAACATCTACATGAAGAGAAGCAAATAGTACCCCCGCCAGAAAAGTTAAATGGTGCACTTGTAATGTGCTACTGTCAAATGAAAATATTTGTCAAATTTGTTGTTTGATAATAAGTTAAGCATAAACAAGAGCTGCATTTGCAATTTGATGGTGACAGGATTTGGACATGATGCAATACACCAGGCCTAATTCAGACTTCGCCCTCTGCTGTTCTTATTGAAATCCGCCTTGTGCGTAGTCACGTTTATAACTCTCGCGAGATAAATGTTGGACGACATCCTCGACATCAACGTGCTGCTAAATTAGCCAAAGCTGGACGACCGTTTACATATAGGAAATGATAACGGGAAGGGTGTGAGAGCTGAGCACAGGTCCGCCTCTCTTTGATTGTTATTATTATACTGTTGTTATTCCTGGTTTTCCTCAGTGTTTGGCTGGCTAAACCTGAGCGGCTCATGAGGACGTTCGTCTGAAGAATGAAACATGGGACCGCGTTGCTGTGGAAACGGTAACTTGTTCCGCTAACCTCTTTACCGCAGGCCCGGGGCAGGTGCGCTAATCTGAACCGAAATTGCACTTAAACACGGATATGAGGGACTTGTCTTCAGTATTGGAGGGATGAATGTCCTAAATATGTTAGCTCCTTCACTTTGGAGACAAGGCTGTGCTAGCAAAGCTACATGTATGGACTATTGCATCAGCAACACGGTGCTGACGTTAAGCGGCTCTTAGCAGTAAGCTATTTTGGGTGCTGTTACAATACTACTTTACCCAATCCCAAATACCTAACCGGCCTTTGTAGGAACAGTATTGTTGTGCACTGGTTTATTCTAGACCAGACCGGTTGTACAGAGACGGGATGATGCTCCAGGATGGGCCAGTGCAGCTCCTGTGCCTCACTGCTAACAGTGGGGTGCCCCTGTTCACCCGGGGCAGCTCTAAACCGCTGCCTTTCTCGGTCATTGGGTCATTGAATGGAGTGCACATGTTTGGAGGGGGTCAGGGGGTGTCGCTGCTCAGCTGTGGCACTGGAGGAGGGGGAAAGGTGGTGTGGAGAGTGTTTAAGGACAGTGTGATGCTCATTGCTGTGAGTGGAGGTCAGAGCAGCCTCACAGAGGAGGAGCTGTACCTGCAGCGCCTGCTGGACAATGTGTGGGGCTGTATGGTACTGGTGCTGGGACAGGACGAGCTGGTGACTGTGAGGAATGTGGAGCGTCTCAAGAGGGACCTGCGAGCCTGCTTCAGCCTCATAGACCTGCTGCTGGAGGAGAGACAGCAGAGCATCATGGGAAACGTAACGCACTGTGCCGACTCACTGCTGCCCCCTAACCCCACTCTGCTCCAGGAGGCTATGGCTGGCTTTGCTCAGGCCGCTGACAGTGAGTGTGGCTGCCTTGTCATTCATGGACGAATAGCTGCAGCAACTGAAAAGTGGTGTCATCTAATGCCTCAGGAGGTGGTGCTGCTCTTAGCCTTAATTCAGACACTGGCCAAGTCTGGGTCCTCTTCTTGTGACTACCCAGTGTTCCTACCTCAGACCAGCCCCACCGTAGCCCTTCGCCTCCTGCGCTTCCAACTGCTGCCCGGGGCGGATGTGTGTGTGCTCTGTGGCCCCACGCCATCTCTGCACAGGGCGGAGAGCCAGCTGCTGTGCCAGTTTTGGTCTCCTCTGGTGGACTCTCTCAGAGACTGTTTGGCTGTTGGAGAGTGCTGCTTACCTCCATCTGTTATTCTAAGGCAGGACGTGCTGTCTTTGATGTTGATAAATAGAGAGACACACCGCTCTTTCTCCTGTGTCAGAGCCCTGTCACACCAGCCTGACCCTGTGCTGCCCTCTAGAGCCCGCTGCTGGGAACTTTTGAAGCTCTTTTACATCTTCAGCATCACTAGGTACTTCCACCAGGAGGACAGTCTGTCTGAGGGGCAGACTCGGAGCAGCTCAGAGGACTTTGTTCAGGGATTCTCCCATCAGCCACTGCAGTGCTACCTGGTGACAGAGGAGTGCAAGTGTTATGGACTACAGACCAGTCAGCACCAGCTCTTCCTGCTCCTGCCTCTCTCAGTGCCTACATTTGCACTGCGCTCTGTGGCCAACCAGACACTTTCACAGATAGTCACATCCACTGGGTTTTGATCTACTGCTTCTTTACATCAATGGTTCGCTGTCTGATTTCTATAATGCTAAAGGTTATATTTGAACATTAAAGTACTGGCATACACTGACACACCTCAGGCAGCATTTGAATTTACAGATTTATGGAAATGATTACTACCTTTCAAACACAACTGCTATTTATTTTATTTTTATTATGTTAAATAAAGTTATACTTTCTTTTGATTATGTTGTTCCATCTTATTACTGGCTTGCATTTGATTTTGCATGTACAATTTTACTACCTTGCATGTACATGACTCATAAGTGCTAGTACTAATACATTATCATAGTAATTATAATGTCAATTCATTTTTATATTTCATTTACATATTTAAATTTTTTCCATTGACACTAAGAATCATTATTGAATTTAATGTAACATTCACTGCAGCCTTGAATGGCCCAAATCTATGTCAGTTAACTTAGTTTTATTCATTAGATTGGCGCTGGAACGTGAACAGAAGTCTAATATTAGGCAGAGAACGTGTTTAGATCACAGAGTTTAGCCATAAGTGGGATCAAAATATAAGGACATTTATTATTATATACTTGTGGACAATCTCCCCTCTCCAAAATTGCATGGCGGCGCACTGTCTAAAACCAAAATTGTGGCCTAGAAAACTAGAAAGACGAATTGAAACCTCTACGTTGTCAAAAGTGTATTTCTTAACTTCCCCATAGTTACTTTAAGCACTCCTGAGTTCTGCACTACAGTAACCGGAGAAGTGGCGTCCAGACTGACAGCTTGCGGTGCGTAGACGACCAGAGAAGGGGAGGGATGACACTGAATAAGCCACACCAAGAGGAGGGGTGCTGAGGCGGGCAACAGTGCCATGTGTGCACACCGGAGTCCCCAACTTCCACAGTGAAAGTTGTAGTCGGTGCGGGCTGTAGACGAACGCGACTCGGTCTGTTTTCTCGCTTTTGCAAGTCCAAAGTCCAGGAATTGCGCGTTCGAGGCGCGTTCACCGACTCACCAACACTGTCAAGACCAGACCGTCGCTCTAGCACTTTATATTGACTTGTGAACAACTTTGGGAAGACATGTCCGCTACGAGAATGCGTTTGCTCTCACCCCGAAATCTGCGCCTTGTACACCGGGCACCACGCGACTTTCTGGGGGCTTGTAGCGGTAGTCAGCCCGGTGGTCCCAGCTGCTCCCCGTCATTGACATCTCCCCATTCTGTGTCCTCCACTATGTGCAGAGCTTTGTCCAGTCTGACCTCATCTCGTCGCGGCCTCCCCAAAGAGAAAATGTCCGAGAATGGGATATCCCGGCCCAAGGTGCTCACCCTGGACACCATGAACCCCACGGTGAAGATGGTGGAGTACGCGGTGAGGGGACCCATCGTGCAGCGCGCCGTGGAGCTGGAGAGGGAGCTGTCTGAGGTCTGTACTGCCCTGCAAAATCTTATATGTGCCAATGTCTGATAACACATCTATTTGTTATGAGTGTAATCTATATACAACAACATGGGTAGGCTACATGGACAAGCATCGTAAAATATTAAAAATATAACAATATTTGCATTTGCATACTTAAAGATGCATTATGTAACTTTTTTGGTGGAGTGTTCCCCACTTGTTGGTCTCCATGAAGATCTTATTGCCTTGCCTTGATGTTCCACAGTATGACATTAAACCTAATCTATTTCCATGGACACAAGCAGGTGACACCACAATGCCACGTTACAGGTGAGAGCCCATAAGAATGCATGGTTTTTCCAGGTATTATTTACTTGTAATTGAATTGTTTAATTCCATACTGTGGGACATTCCAGGCAAAGCAATGACACACAATGAGAAAGGTTACATAAAGCACCTTTAAAAGTAAACTGTGTCAACACTTTGTTTTTGTAATGATGGCAAAATGTTCTTTTTATTCTTTTTAAAACTTTGTTACCCTAAAAGTAACCATGAGATATTTTGGTATTTGTAAATAATTGTTTCTGATCTGAGTATTTAACTTGCAGTATTTTTATTTTATTTTATTTGTATTAATAGTAATATTTCACTAGATTAGAGTTGCTCACACCTTAATGCTTTCAATGCTACACATGTGAAAATAAACTTTGAAACGTGACTGTTGCCTCTCAAATTTTAGAATTACACACGCAGGCTTCTCCTCTTTAGGATGTTATTCATTCACTGTTTCACAAGAATTATCCCCATGAACCTAACAGAGCATGGTGACCTATACTGTTAAAACTTGAGTCAAAGTCCAAACGCTGGTTGGAAATTGGGCTTGTCTGTCTTGGGTCAACAAAATCATGGTCAGTCTTTAGTGACATAGCATTTCAGTCATAAATTTCAACATCCACTGCCCCAGTTTTGTTTCTGTTCTAATGTTCCCCTTTCTCACAACAATTTCACACATTTTTCTTAGTGTAAATGATAGAGGTGGCCACTTAAATAAGAAATTTGACTGCCTTATGACCATTGTTCAGAGTGTAGTGTTATTACATTCCAAATCTGATTGTGATACTAAGGAAATGGCTTGTTACTTGACATTTTAATATAATGATGACAAAAAACATTTGTTTAGGTAATAGAATGTCATTTTCAACACAAAAAGTAGCTTCTTTAATACCATATCATATGGTCTTACACTAGTCGCTTTAGGTCTTTAGGTCTTGAATAACAAGGAACGAGGATCAAATATATCTTATTGTGTGGTTTCTTTTTTCACTATCAGTATTTTTCAGTATTCAAATGAGTATCTAGTTTTGATACTATAGTTCAAGTATCAGTTTGTATCTGGGTATTTGTATATGGGTTTTTTAGACAACTTTTAACACTTTTGGCTGCTATATACTTGTGTCACGTCACGTGGCTTGTGTCATGTTCAAACTATATTCAGTGATTGGAATACTGTGACTGAATACTGAATAATAACCAATATCAAATCTTAACAAATCCTAGAAGAGGCTAACATTATGAGGTAACTGAATTTTTCAATTCAACTTCAATTCTACTCAATTTAGGCTTCTCTGCCCCCCTCTAGTACTCGTCCATCTTGTTGCAAATCATTTTTGTTTAGTCTGACTCAAAATAGTACAGTAACTTTGTTTGTCTGTGCTTAATGGTGATGTAGCAGTAGCTGAGTGTGCAGAGTGCAGTGTGCTGTGAAACAGTCTCTGCTTTGGAACATGAGGAAAAGGCAACAGACTGAACAGGTGAAGGCCACAGTAATAATGGGAGGAGGGCATTTAAATATATGCCATCATGTTTACCTTCTATTTAGTCTGAGCTTATCATATAGTGACTCATTCTGTGACTGATAGTGACTAATTTGGATTAATTATTTTCCTTTTTGACTTGACAAGTTGTTTTTGAAACCTTTAGGAAGGGCATGTCTGCAAATAAATAAAAACACATTACTCTGATTTACTGTAGTTTATATGATGCATTTTTTTCTGTGCACCTCTATCATGATGCATGTAAACTTATCTTTATAATTAATTTAAGAGGAAACTAAAGCCACTTGCTTCTTAGAGTTTTACACTTCGCTGTGATTGGTTGAATCCACTTGTCACTCATTCAGAGGCATGACAGAGGCAGACCAATAGAAGGAGTGGGTGGGGAAAAAGATCTCAGAACAAAACACAAAAGACAAAGTTAAATCCAGATGAGCAGCGAAACGTCTTCACTCGTACAACTTTGTGTCCAGTTGACAGATTTAACATTGGCTTTTACTATGGATCAGACCTGGACAACTGAGGGATTACACAGACAAAACACAAAAGAGCATTTATCAGTGTCCCCATTACACACAGATTATTGCTCTAAGTATTATATTGCATTGAACTTGATAAGATAAAAATGATTCATGTGCTTGTTTTCCCCATTTAGTTTCAGTGTTAAAGACATGTTGGAAGTGTGCCATAAAATGGAACGGATAAATACACCAAACATACACACACATACATTGACCAAAACAAGGAAGGATTTTTGCAACTTCTGTAGTTACATAAAAGCTGGTTTGCAAATAAGCAAATTAAGTACATCTAATTTGAATTTTGACTTACTCTGTAGCATAAAATTTTCTTGGAAAAAATGCTCTTGTTATGGTATGAACAATGAAGTGTGAAGTCACTAATTCTAATGGTCCACTTATTTTCAAGGTTGAGAGAACAATGTAATTGTCCTATGCTTCTAGTCTTATCTCATTAAAGTTTTCTACCAGTAGAAAAAAAATATTCCTCACCCAATCTAATCCAATTACACAACTTTCACTTGCCGTACTTTAGAGTTTTTGCAGTGTGTGTTTGAGCAGGTGTTGGGTTACTATGGGAAACAGGTTACTTCCTCTTTGTCGTTTAGTGAATCAAACAAAACAGACAATGCCCTTTTTAATGCTCCTCAAATTACTGTTATTCAAAACTTGAATAATTCCCCTTCCTTTGCCTATTACAGTAGCACAGTGTTCCCATCAACCAGGGATGAGATATCCCGATTTTGTAGGGAGGGAGAGAGAAAGAGGGGAAGAAGTGTGGGTGGAAGAGGGTGAGAGAGACAGACAGAGTGCATTGAAGGAGGGAGCGATAAAGGGCACATGAAGTTACCACGTTGTTAGTGTGTTCTTTGTTTGTTGTAATGACCCGCCTGTAGATGAGGCGGAGAGGAGAGAGGGGCCTTTTCAAATACTTTCTAAAGCTTGAGCAGTTGCTATGGGCACCGGGCACAAGCCTGGCTCAGATTCACCACTCAGACTTGGATAATGTTCCACATACAAGAAGTTGTTTGGATTGGCATGTTAGACAAAGAAAGACAAATTAGGTGAAGGATATTAGCTTTTTGGAGTAGGAATTGCATGTGTTGACCTTGCAGTGTTTTGTATTGGCTATTTTTTGTTATGGTTGTGTTATCGACAGCATTTGAAATTTGAAAGTTTTACCCAAGGACAGTTTTGAAAGCACTGTATTTTAAAATGTGTTTATTGTGGTAAAATACTGTAAAAGTTAACTTGTAAAGTAACAAATCTGTAAAGTCTGGTAAGTCATTTGATATCTTGTTTGGATGGTTGTAGCAGTAGTAGAGTAGCATTTGTAACGTAGCGCAGTTTTGAGAGCACACAAGATATCAATACACACCAGAATGTTTCAGTAAACTACAGCCCTACAGGATTGGTGGTTGAAGTATTAGTAGCAATATTATCTAATAAACAACACATTTTGCCTATTTTGTTACATAATACATAACACAAGTTTAAGTCTCTTCTACCTCCCATTGCCAATAATGCTGTTGGACATAACTTATTCATTCCTTCTTTACAAGCCTCAAGAGACACAGAGAGATCATTTTATTTTTTCCAGATTCTGTGCTGTTCTTTGACCCTGGAGGCGTTATCCACTGTCTATAAACTTATTGGCTCAGACTGGGAGACGCCTCTGCTCCAGTAACCAATAAGAAAGAGACTCTTTTTTTATGCTCAAATCTCAGTACAGCAATACGAACCAAATAAACACGCCACGTATTTGTATTTCAGGTTATAACTTTCTGCTTCGTCATGCTGCTACTTCTTTGCTTGCATGTTGGCAGCATTTCTGTTTTCCCATCGTGACATAATCTTAAATAACATGTCCTGAGCGATTACATGACAGTACGTCTATTTTAAATGAGCAATGGAGACTGTACTTCCTGTTGTCTTGAGTTTGGTTTCTGAGCAGCAAGGTCACAAGTCAAGATAAGATTAAATTTGCACAATGTTTTGTAATGTTTGTGTACACTATGTAAACAAATATGCCCTAATTGAACATTTGGCAAAAAGAAAATCTATAAAATAAATAATGCAAATCGTGTCAGTCGTGTATGTGACTTTTAGTCCAATTCAAATACAGGTGTGAGACGATAATGAATACCCAAATATATTTCGTGCAGAAAGTGCTAAAAGTCAAGTTTTTATTCATCATTATTATTATTGATGGGTCAAATGCAGAGGACAAATTTCCCTATGGGGACAATAAAGTGTACCTTAATCTTATGATACCTAAAAGCCTAAAAATGTCTCAATGTTTTTCTGTTTGTTTATTCTACCAACAATTTTAACACATTTTAACACAACACTCTCTAATCTAAACTAAAGTTCAATGCAATTTTGTCAATATTAA